>CAUYMX010062223.1:0-21041 GCA_963573855.1 Lepilemur septentrionalis | reverse complement strand
CAATTAATTTCTTTCTATTTTTAGTAGAGACGGGGTCTCGCTCTTGCTCAGGGTGGTTTCGAACTCCTGACCTTGAGCAATCCGCCCGCCTCAGCCTCCCAGAGAGCTAGGATTACAGGCGTGAGCCACAGCGCCCGGCCTGGAATTTTTCATTATAGTTTTAAACTTGGATTTGTTACATTTGGATTTTATTACCCAAAAAGTAAGAAACATTATAACATCTGTGCTCTGTCACTCCTTGTCAGAGTATCTGTGTATGAATATATATTTTTAACAAGTTTCCTGAGGGGAATGGGAGGGTTGGATATAGTTTAAAGAGGTTATTATGCTAGTTAAGGTATAAATTGAATATTATCAAACTACATAAAATTCCTTATCAAATTTTTAATTTAAGGATAATAAAATCCAGGGTATATTTTATTCTACTTAAACTTCAACGGGATGCTCTCAGAGTTTTCCTTGAGGAGGTAGATTTCTATTGATATTTATTTAATAAACAGACATTTATTGAGTACCTTCTTAATGTGCCAGATTCTTGCCTGGGTGCTATTCCCAGATCTCAGGGGGAGTTTTGTTTGGTTTTGTGTGTGTGTGTGTGTGTGTGTGTGTGTGTGTGTGTGTGTTCCTTATACATAATGCTATTCTAGGCTGTAGTTCTCCTGACTCTTCCTGAAGCCCATATTCATATTTCCTGTGATGGGAATCTTCTTTATATGCATTTGTCAACATGGAGAGTGACCTATTAATTTTATATCTTAGTCTACTGTGCTTGCGTTGCTCAAGGATGATACAATTTGTGGTCTTGAATAATTGTTGTTTTATGACAAAGTCTGTTGATTTTATTGTGGTCAGTACTGTTTGTTTTGCTGGTCATGAATTAACCATTTCCTTCTGAAATGCCTAATTAGAATTTTAGGGGGCAAAATCTTTCTAGTAATCAATTTATGCTAATTGGAAGGGAGTAGGGAAGCATAAAATTGGATTACATGAGTTCAAATGTCAGTGTCGCATTTTTACCGTAAAACAATACATGAACTCTTTTATTTGCAGATTCTTCATTTTGCCCAGTGATTAGAGTTTCAGTAATTGTTATTAATTGGATCATAGTTTAAATTCTCTGTTGAAATCTTTCTATTAAAAGCCTACAATTACTTTTGTAAATGTAAGACTCTTTTTGGTATGTAAATAATCAACGCTAATTTAGTAATTATTGGGAATTTTCAAAATAATTGGGCACATCAGCATCCTGAGTGTAGCTTTTATCTAGGCCTCTCGCTTTCTTTTTGCCGTTTCTAATTGTGTCATAGGGCTTGATGTCACTGGTGCTTTATTATTTTCTGACAACGTGGTATTTGGAAATATGGAATCTTTTGGGGGAGGGGAAGTTATTTTTATCAGCAAAGTAGGTGCTGGTTTTACACTTATGATGTGACCACTTTTTGAGACTCCTGAACAATCCTTTTAGTGTAAGAAGTATTCTTAGATGAGGCCACCTGAAGAACCTGCTCTTCCAAAGAACTGTGGCAATGAGTGCCTTGTAAAGGCTTGATTTGGACAGGTGACAGCCCCAGATTATAATCTATCCTTATGAAACCATATGGAGAAGATAGAAGCCCTCATTCTGGTGCCTCAGGCTACATATTAAGAGGGGCTTTTGACAGTGTCTGATAGGAGTGGAATGCAAGCCGGCATATGGGCAACTAAGAACAGGAGCATACATTTACATAGACAAGTATACCGTATAGTGCATTTCTATAGCCTCGCCTTTTGAAACCAAGTGTTCTCTTTTCTTTCTTTCCCCCATGTATATTTTACCATTATTCCTCCTTTTCCTCTCCCTCCCTCCCACACCCTCTTTCCGTCTCCCCTCCATCATTTTATCTCCCTCTGTCTCTTCCTCCCTCTCTCCTAATTATCAAAGAAATAATACTGCCAATTTTCTAAAACTTTTTAATTGATTTTTAAAAAATAAAAAAGGAACTCTCAGCTAAAATCTGAGCAAACTTTTGGCCAGAATTCAAGATTTGTTGTAGTTCATAAGAAATATAGATAATCTTCATTTTCTCTACATTCTGTAGGATATAATCATTTGCTATCAAGAGTCATGATCGGCCGGCACAGTGGCTAAAGCCTGTAATCCTAGCATTCTGGGAGGACAAGGCAAGAAGATTGTTTGAGGTCAGGAGTTCAAGATCAGCCTGAGCAAGAGTGAGACCCCATCTCTACTAAAAATAGAAAAAATTAGCCAGATGTGGTAGCCATGCCTGTAGCCCCAGCTACTCAGGAGGCTGAGGCAGGAGGATCACTTTAGCCCAGGAGTTTGAGGTTCCTGTGAGCTAGGCTGACGCTACGGCACTCTAGCCCGGGCAACAAAGCCAGACTCTATCTCAAAAAAAAGAGTCATGATTGACCAGAGAAAAATCCTCCCCTTGCCACATTCACTAATGTAAGAGATGTAATATAGCCAACCTTTATATCCAATAGAAATTTTAATAGTCTGATCTTGGACATATGCATCAAAAATAGAATTTCTCATAGCAGCATCATTTATTACCATATATTTTATATAAATTATGAGGGTATATGCAGGTCTCAATAGGTTGTATGGTGGCCATTTAATATAATTTCTTGAATAATATTATAGTAATCTTAGCATTTTATTTAAGTATTCATCTAACATTCAAACACTTGCTCTGAGCTAGGGACTTTTCTCAATGTAAGAATACAGACATGGTCTTTGCCTCAAGACAAGTATGAAGACCATTTTTATAACAAGGACCCCACTGGAAACCTGTATAGGGCAGAGGGTAAGCAAGGAAAACCAAGCAGGAAGACAGCAGAATGAAGCATTTCTAGACAGAATTTGAATAGCAAGTGAATACTTGAACTGAATCATGTAAGTAATTATGATTGTACCACAGGAACTTTGGAGGTCAAACAACAGAAATGAGCCCAAGAGGGAACTTTAAGACAGATCTTGGAGAGCTTTCATCCCATGCTGAGGCTTTTAAAGCTTTTCATGATGATTCACTGAAGGATTATAATCCTTAGGAGTGACATTATTAGTTTTATATTTTAGCAAGCCCCTCTGCTTGAGATTTTGGGAAAATGGATTGACAGGGGAAAATTAGGAGCCTAAAGACCAGTTAGGAGATTATTACATTAGTGAAGACAGGAGATGAGAGGGCTGGAGTAGTACAGCAGCAGTGGTGGTGAAGAGAGGAAGAGGACGTATCAGAAATATGTTAAGGATATAAAACACCCAGGTCTTGATGACGAATTGTATGTTGGAAGTGATGGAAAGGCTTGGGGTACAACTTCCACATTGCTGGTGTAGTGATCAGGTAGACAATCTTTATTTTCACTCCAGGGATGGAACTATAAGAAGAGAAGTCAGTTTATTTAATAGGACAATGTATCACATGCTTATCCAATGTATCAATAAAGAGAAAACATTTGAGTCTATGATACTTATTCTTAGAATCAGCGTAATATTTAATACCGACATTGAGTGTGATTCTCCTTATCTGCTGCTTCATTTTCACACCCTAAGTATGACTTTATCACCAACACACCTACGCTCTAAATGTATAACAAAGTAGCGTTTGAAATGATGAGGTGGAGTGGTCGTTTGTAAATGTAGTAGTTTGTTGCGTGAACATGTGTTTTGGTCCTGTTGTAGTTAAAAATCATGACAATGCTTAACAGTACCCATCAAGGTGGAGAACCTAAGATTCTTTATGCAATATTTTTTAATAATAGACTGTATAAATTAAGGTTTGGGCATATAATCTCAATATATAGCAATGCAGCCCGGGCGCGGTGGCTCACGCCTGTAATCCTAGCACTCTGGGAGGCCGAGGGGGGCGGATCACTCAAGGTCAGGAGTTCGAAACCAGCCTGAGCAAGAGTGAGACCCCATCTCTACTAAAAATAGAAAGAAATTAATTGGCCAACTAAAAATATCTAGAAAAAAAATTAACCAGGCATGGTGGCGCATGCCTGTAGTCCCAGCTACTCGGGAGGCTGAGGCAGTAGGATTGCTTGAGCCCAGGAGTTTGAGGTTGCTGTGAGCTAGGCTGATGCCATAGCACTCTAGCCTGGGCAAGAGAGTGAGACTCTGTCTTAAAAAAAAAATAAAAAAAATAGTGTGCTTTATTCTTATTGCATAGATCCTAACAAGCCTCATGACCTGGTAGCAAGTAAAAATTTCAACCCTGCCCTACAAAATGGCTTATAGGACTAGTCTGTCCTTTTCTAGAGTGATATCTAGTCAGAGGCTTATCTTTTAACTTGTCTCAGAGTTCTTGTTTCCCGAATGGCGATGATGTTCGGAGATCTTTATTTACAGTGAATACTAACTTGTTCTCTAAGTATCCCAGAGTCTGATAATTACCACCAACTTTCTGGTATTGTTTTGCTTTAACCAGAAATATTTTATTTTGATATATTTTGATATTCCAAGCTATTAATAATTCAAGGGCCTAGGCAGTGTGGCCCTTGAATGTGTTTTCTATAGATGCATGTAAGAGAGCTCTAGATCTGGACTATAGGGGAAAGGGGAGTGATACTAACAGTTTAGAGATTATGTTAAATCTGCCAGAGGGCATGTTTAATAGAATAAATTGCATTTGGGAAAATATAATAAAATCTCAATTATTTGTGTTAATGAAGACTCTAAATGTATTTTATAAGGTATAAAAAAATCTTTATACTCCTGCAGATCTATAACCATTAATATATATTCTGTTTTATCTTGTTTTTACTTATGCTAATTTAAATTAGTTTGTATTTTCTGGTAAAAAAAACATATTAACTGAATGGTGCCCATGTGTAGGAGGCAGCTGTCCTTGCTAATCCATATATTTAAGAAACTTGAAGGTTCTTTTCATAGCTATAATACTGACTTAATAATAGCAGTCAATTCTTTGATATTAGTAGAACTTTCCATGCTTTATCTTAGCTTTTGCCATTGTTCTCATACTCCCAAAGCATGTCTTAAAAGACGCGTCTTGGAAAATAGAACATACAGATGTTGGTGTTGGAATCTGCACTCTGTGGAAGAATAGTATTGATTTATCTGGAGTCCGGCCTTGTGCCATGAACCTAAAGCACTTCCATTTCATCTGCCTGTAGGCTGGTATGGCTTTCTGCAAGCCCCTGTAAATAAAGATTCTCTCTCTTTATCCTGCTCAGTGTGTTTCCTGTAACAAATCGTTCAAGAAACTCTGGTCCCTTCATGAACATATCAAGATTGTCCATGGATATGCAGAAAAGAAGTTTTCCTGTGAAATTTGTGAGAAGAAATTCTATACCATGGCTCATGTGCGGAAACACATGGTTGGTAAGTTTTCCTGCTGCTTTTCTCTCACACCTATGTTTTTCTCTTGTCCTTTAGTGTGCTTTATGTCCTGGTCTGGGCAGGATATGAAGAATTTCCTTACTTTAATCAGTTCTGACTTGTTGATACTAAATGCAACATGTCCTCAGTAAGCGTCACCAAATTGGATGTTATAGTCTTCCACACCCAGATTTCTTGTCTTTTTTGTTTTTTTTTTTTTTGGGGGGGGGTTTGTTTTGTTTTTTAGACAGAGTCTTTGTCTGGTTCCCTGGGTAGAATGCAGCGGCATGATCATAGCTCACAGCAACCTCAAACTCCTTAGCTCAAGTGATCCTCCTGCCTCAGCCTCCCGAGTAGCTGGGACTACAGGCGTGTGCCACCATGCCTGGCTAATTTTTCTATTTTTAGTAGAGATGGGGTCTCACTCTTGCTCAGGCTGGTCTCAAGCTCCTGACCTCAAACAATCTTCCCACCTTGGCCTCCCACAGTGCTAGGATTACAGGTATAAGCCACCGTGCCCAGCCCCACATTTCTTTTCAACATTGTTATTTTTCTCTTCAGAACATTACTATTAAAGCCTCACAAATCAGAGTGTAGAAAATTAGCATGGCATAATTGCCGTACAGTAGGACGTCTGTCTTTTCCAGTTTGAACTTTTTGGTGGATTTGTTTTGAGTATAAGTGCATTCTATGTTGCAGCACACACGAAAGACATGCCATTTACTTGTGAAACCTGTGGAAAATCATTCAAACGCAGTATGTCACTCAAGGTGCACTCCTTGCAGCATTCTGGAGAGAAGCCCTTCAGATGTGAGGTAAGGAATGTGCTGCCCACAGGCCCAGGCCTAAGGGTCAGCGTTTGTGTAGCTGGTGTAGCAGCAAGAGAGAGGTGCTGCCTGCCACAGAACCTTCAGACACGCGCCCTGCGCTTTGTGCGTTCTCGCTGCCAGGGAGAGAAACGCCATTCTTAATACACTGCTAACTCTCAGTTTGGGTTAACTTGGGAATAATACATAATGACTTATTTTTTTTTTTTGCTCGGTGACTCAGAAAAGTTAAGTATACTTCAGTGATAATTATGTGAGGAAATTTCCCTCTTATCAGTAAGTCAGCTGTAGAATTATAGCAAAACCAGATAGCTGACACAAGCAGGTTCTGTTCTGAGGATGAAAAAGAAACCTAGTGTCAGAGACTGCGGTGGGGTGGGCTCAGGTAAAGCTGCTGTGCCTGGCATTCAAGCATCTCCACTGTGTCTGATGCAGAACTGTGACGAAAGGTTTCAGTACAAGTACCAGCTGCGCTCCCACATGAGCATCCACATTGGGCACAAGCAGTTCATGTGCCAGTGGTGCGGCAAGGACTTCAACATGAAGCAGTACTTCGACGAGCACATGAAGACACACACTGGTAAGCCTTTCTTGGGAAAGTACAGATATGTCTCGAGCACTTGTTCGTGATCATCTGTGGGTCTGTTTTTCAAAAATCTAAACCACAAATTTGCATTTTAAGTGAAAATCCCACTTTAAGTAAACCTGATATATAAAAATACAGATTATAATACTGAAAAATTAGGATTTCATAACTCTGATTATTTAAAAAAGGATTATTTGTGAGTGCCTTTTAACTGTGAGTTCTTTTAAGACCGTGAGTTCTTTAATTGGGCTTCAGAACTCCTGAAATTATATGAACTTGTTTTGTGTATGTGCAAATGTTATTTTTCTAAGGAAAGAGTTCTAGACCTTAAAAAAATGGAGGGTGCTGACTGCTTGTTTAATACCCTCTCAACATTCTTAAAGTTTGATTGGATTTAATTTACCAAAATTCACTACTTTTCAGAAACAAATCCATTAAATGAGATTAAATAATATTTTAACCATTTTGTGATTTTAGGGGTATATGCTCCCTTAGCATGAATTTGAATCTTATGAGCATTTGATCATCCAGCTTTCAGTGGACTGGCTGAAATAATAGTTCCCGTGGTAAACACCATCATCGTATCTCAGTTTGAACTTGATGTTCTGGAATTAGCCATCTTTGCATAAATTGAACAGTATGAAACATTTTTTACGTTTCTAAATAAAATCTAATCGTAGGATTCCAGGTTCTGTTAGTCTGCAGAGTAGCAGAGCTAGAAAGAACCATGAGATTAGCTTGCTTAGCCTGCTGTTCTTTTTGCTTAACTAGTGGTGAGGAAATTCTGCCCATGGCTGGATCTCTTTAGTTCCCTTTTCTCTGTTGAAGTCCAAAGAAAAATGCCTGCCTGGTGGGCTTCTTTCTCATTCAGAACAGAGCACCCTCAGATTTTAAGGATTAGGCTAGATGAAGAGTCATGAGACTAGTTTAATCAGTTAAATTAGACCTCAAAAGATAATGCTAACTTTGACGATGTAGCCAGTAGATAGCAGGCTTGGTGACATGTATTGCAAAGTAGCCCTCCACATATATTCTCACCAGCTGTGCATAAAAATACCCATTTGCCCAACTCCTCCCCCCCTTTTTTTTGAGAGAGTGTCTTGTTCTGTTCCCTGGGCTAGAGTGCAGTAGTGTCATAGCTCACTGTAACCTCAAACTCTTGGGTTCAAACAGTCCTCCTGCCTCAGCCTCCCTAGTAGCTAGAACTACAGGTACACACTACTGCACCAGCTGATTTTTTATTTTTTTGTAGAGACAGGGTTTTGCTATGTTGCCCAGGCTGGTCTCAAACCCCTGGCCTCAAGCAAACCTCCTACCTTGGCCTCCCAAAATGCTAGGGTTACAGGCGTGAGCCAGCATGCCCATCCCCAATCCTATCTAATAGTAAATAAAATCCTTGATGATTCAATAGATGAGAAATGATATCTTATTATGTTAATTTGCATTTATATAATTCCTAAGTAAGATGGAACATTTTTTACATATGCTTGTGGGTATCAGTATATTTTCTTTTCTGAGTTGCTTCTTATGCAATTTCTGTGTTCATCTTTCTATTATAGTGTTTGATTTTTTTTAATTTCAAAATATTGATTAAGGGGGTACAAATGTTTTTGTTACATGGATACTGGTATAATGCTTAAGTGAGGGCTTTTGGTGTGCCCATCACCAGAATAGTGTTCATTGTACCCAATAGGTAAGTTTTAATACCACATTCGCTCTCTTGCCCTCTCCCCTTCTTGGTTTCTCATGTCTTTTATATTGCTTTGTGCCCATGTGTGCCCATCTATTAGCTGCCACTTATTAGTGAGAACATATGGTTTTTGGTTTTCCATTCCTGAAATACTTCACTTAGGATAATGGTCTCCGATTCCATCCAAGTTGTTGCAAATGACATTATTTCATTCCTTTTTGTGGCTGAGTAGTACTCCAGGGTATATATACCACTCATGAATTGATGGGCACTTAGGTTGATTCCACATCTTTGCAGTTGTGAATTGTGCTATGATAAATTACTTTTCTTATTGTTTATAATAGCTCTTTATATATTAAGTATACTGGACCTATTTGACACCAATATTGAAACACTTTTCCCTGGTTTGTCATCTGCCTTTTAATATTGTTTGTAATACTCAAATGGAAAAAGCAGCTGGATGGTGGAGTTAGGAAAACCTAGCTTTTCCTCTCACTAGCGGAATAGTGTGACCTCTGTAGACCTTTAGTTTCTTGATATTAAACAAGAATGACAATAGTACTTGAGAGGGTACAGGAGAAAGGTTAGCTTTAAAGAAGGAAAACAATAGGTCTTATAAGGCTGGATGAAATCACATTTAGAGACAGCAGCACGTTTCAGTGGGGATTAAGGTCATTATAGGAACTCACATTAAATGGGCTGTTTTTTTGTTTTTTGGGCGGGTTTTTTGCAGTTAAAGAGAAGTGACGTAGGCCAGGCCTGTAGTCCCAGCTACTTGGGAGACTGAGGCAGGAGGATCGCCTGAGCCCAGGAGTTTGAGGTTGCTGTAAGCTAGGTTGATGCCACTGCACTGTAGCCTGGGAAACAGAGTGAGACTCTGTCTCAAAAATAAATAAATGAATAAATAAATAAACAAACAAACCAAGCCCAGATGGTAGGTTGTATGTAAGTTTTGCTTGTCTCTGCTCTGTTGAGTCCCAATTTAGGGGACTCTTTTATGACTGCAGAATATATGAATAACATGCCATGAGGGAGAGAAGTGCTAATCTTTTGAAATATGAGGAATAGCATGAGCACGTAACAATTACCGCCAAGTATGGTAATAATTTTTTGTGTCTGTGTTCATTCAGGAGAGAAACCCTTTATCTGTGAAATCTGTGGCAAAAGCTTCACCAGCCGCCCCAACATGAAGAGGCACCGCAGAACTCACACAGGCGAGAAGCCCTATCCGTGCGATGTGTGTGGCCAGCGGTTCCGCTTCTCTAACATGCTTAAGGCCCACAAGGAGAAGTGCTTTCGAGTGACCAGCCCCGTGAACGTGCCGCCTGCTGTCCAGATCCCACTCTCCACTTCCCCAGCCACCCCGGTCCCCTCCGTGGTGAACACCCCCACGACCCCAGCGCCTCCCATCAGTATGAACCCCGCCAGCACTCTGCCCCCTCGGCCCATCCCCCACCCCTTCTCGCACCTGCACATCCACCCGCACCCGCACCACCCGCACCACCTGCCCATCCCTCCGGTGCCCCACCTCCCCCCTCCTCCGGCTCTCTTTAAGAGCGAGCCTTTAAACCACAGAGGCCAGAGCGAGGACAGCTTTCTGCGGCACCTGGCGGAGAAGAACAGTTCCGCACAGCACCATTAACATCCGTGTCCCTAAGCGTGCTCTCCGGGAGGTGCGTTCCCACGTGTGAGTTGGCCGAGGGGGTCGGTGAGCGCTTCTGTAGTTCGCAGACTCTCCTCAGCCCCCACCGGGAGCTTTGTCATTGTCCTGGTGAACCGACAGGTCCAAGGGAACGAACGAGACGACCACCTTGAGCTCACGGAGGGAACTGTCTTCTAAACCAGGGGAACCACCGAACTAAAGCCCAATTTGCTTGCATTTTCTGGTGACTTTTATAAGTTTCAAATACTCAGACTTGTGGAATTTTATAATTTCATATCAGCTGATGAGGTATGCTTGCTTTTATATCCTGGACTTCTCCTCAAAGAGGGGATAGGCCTGGTTTCCTTTGTACTAATCGGGAAGGCTGTGAGATTAATCCAGAGCATTAATTGTATCACTGTGTATCGTAAGGAATTCTTTTCAGCTTTTGGTGCTGGCTACAGAGTTGAGCTGGCTATGTTTCACAGTATATCAAGCATTATAGAGAAAGACGGAAATTTTCTCCTTTGTGTAGCTCTCCTAACGCACTCTTTATTTTACTACAGAAATTATTTTAGAGTTTTTGTATAGACTTCTTTAGTAGTCTGTTTCTAAAATGAAATGTATTTCAATAAGCGGTGTAATTTTTTCAGTGTAGCTGAACCTATGTTGTAAAATAGAAAAAAAATTTTATAATCATCAAAATGTGATTCTTAAAGATGCATATAACTTCTATAATTCAAAGTTATTCTTACATCCGTACAACTCAAAGGTGCTTCAGAGACTAGATGTGTCTGAGAGGGTCTCCAGACCAGGTTACTGCAAAAATGAGGTTTTGCTTTCAGAACTTGGCATAAGTACTTGGTAGTTTTTAAATCTCTGCTTAACTCTCAAATATCTGTTAGACTCACTGACATGCTCCTGTCCTCCGTGTTCCATTTGGCTCGGTTAGTGCATTAAATAAAATGATTTGCGGGGCGTTGAGCCTTTTCCAGGGAAGTCACCTAAAGCTTGCATGTTTTGAAAATTTGAGTAAGGCTGTTCACCACCAAGAGGAGGAAGTAGTGGAGATTGTTTCATCTCAGTCGTGTCTGTTTGTCACTTCCCTTAGGAACTGGTTCATGTTTTACTTTTATAGGATGGACAAATTGAAATCTCTCAATCTGAGGTTGCTTTATTTTTCTAGAATTGTTATGAGAAGCTTAAATAGTAAACTAAAATCACAAACGTGATGTTGCTGATAGTGGTTGAGAAATTTGGGTGAGAAGAAAAGTTGGTTATGAATTTTAAAATGTTATTTATAAAATATGGGTATGTCCACAACTTTGAGCTATTTTAACAGAGTTTAAATTGTATCAAGGGAAACCGCCTAAGTTTTGCTGTCCTGTCCTCTGCAAATAATTATGTGATACCAGCATTCTTACATGATAAAGAGAGTAGCACCTCTAATACCTTTAGGCAGGCTACTTTTTTAAGTTTGAGAAATTTCAAAAGAGCATGGTGAACCAGGAGCTTACAGGAAAGGCTGGACAGAAGGGCTAATGTATTGAGTACAGTTAACTGATCCAATTTATCCAGACTCAGTATAGCTTAAAATTTTGTATTTCTTTATCTCAGAGAACTGAGTTCCCAGGCTAGGTCATTCCCTTACCTTTTTTTTTTTTAAGAGATGAGGTCTCACTATGTTGCCCAAGCTGGAGTGCAGTGGCTGTTCACAGGTGCAATCATAGCTCACTGCAGCCTCGAACTCCTGGGCTCAAGCGATCCTCCTGCCTCAGCCTCCTAAGTAGCTGGGACTACAGGCACAAGCCCCTGCACCCACTCCTTTTTTAAATCTTGAAATCTCTTCATTTTTCTTTCCTCAGGCTCTTAAATCATTACCTGAATCAGAACCCTGGCTTTTATTTATTTTTTTATTTTTAATATTAAATGTGCAGATATGCTTCAAGCACTTTTCTAGCTGATTCACTCTGTGGTAGGAAAAAATGGAACGCCTTCAATTGATGTTAAGTCTCTATTTTTAAAATATCACAGTCTCTATTAGCTGTTTGGTTTAATGTTTTTGAATTTTCTCCTTCCAATTTTGCGTGTCTTTTGTACTGAGCATAGGAAAATTTTGGAATGAGGCAGAAAAGTATCTCAAGACATATTTTTCTTCCTGTTTTTGGATGTAAGTTTTAAAGAATGGTATTTTTAATATTTGTATACATTCTTTGAGCACCCAGGTACCCAAGCCAATAAGGAGAGCTAATTCCTTGCTTACGACTGTTATATCTTTAGTGGTTGTCTCCCTAACCGCCACAATCTCCTTAGCATTCCGGAACAAGTTTGTAAGTCTACACTTTTATATAGACATATCATTATTTCATGGTCAAGCCTGTAGTACTAAAACGATTTTTTTTTAAAAAGATGTAAATTGTAGCTTAATTGGTTACACCTTATTCTAAATAAATTTATATTATTGGGCAGCAATTCTGAATTCTAGACTTCAGACCATTGAATCAGCCATTTCATGAGGTGTACTATAATTATACACTGGAAAATTCAGGTAGTAATCTTCCATTTTTTCCAAGTAAATATAGCCATAAGAAAATATCTGCTACACAGGAAAACCAGTATTAAGCAAATATCACCACCAAGATCCTTAACAGAAGCAGAAAAGGATTATAAAAAAAAAAAGATAGCATTGTCACACAGTACAGTTCTTAGTGAACTGTATTGTGGAACAATCTAGAAACTTCTGATTTTTTTTTTCCTAGATAAGTATACCTTCCCTGACTTGGGGATTTGTGGTCTTCAGGAAAATTCCTCAGAATATAATGACTCCTTATCAGTGTCATATTACCTGTGAATAATGAAATGCATTAAGAATATTCACAACAATAATGCTTCTGAATATAAGAACTGCAGGATTAAGCCTTAAACATATTTGTATCAGGTTTAACATGCTTAAGACTCAAACTCAGGGTTGATAATTTGGTCGGGGTCCTGTACTAAGATAAAAGTTGCATTATGTGCTATGTTCTCTTCCACATATGCTATAACACCCCATGGATTCTTCAAAACTTATTACCTACTTGTTATCTGTTTATGAAAAAAGGAATTATGGAGGAGTTTGAGTTCTCAGCCCTTGTCTGTACTCATATCTTTTAAAGACAACGAAGGCCACATTTCAGCATTATATAGATGTCAAATTGAGGCTGTTCCTCATTACTTAATTTTACTATCTTCAAAGGCTTGAGTCATTGCTAGGGTTAAGACTTATTTGAGAAAAATTCCCAAGGACTCTTTTCAGTTGGTGTTGCATTTTTTGTGTAGTTTTTCATTTGTTTTTGTTTTGTTTTCACTTTTCTATTCGTGGATTTATCATTCAAATATAAACTCTTCCTTAGCCTTAATAAAAGGCTGCTGCTTTCTCAAATTGAGTCAGATAGGCTCATACTGAGTTAGATTTTTTTAATTTGAAGAAAAGAAGATGAACAATTTAAAGGCATGTGGCTTCATTTCCAAGTATATTCGTGATTTGATTCTTATTTTTGGCAAGCAGGGGATTCTCCGCAAAAAAACTTACTGAAAGAAACCTTTACAAATCAGTTACATATACTTTTATAGTCTACCATTTACATTAACTGTTCTAAATTAATGACTGAGCGTGTGTACATTACCACAGTTGTACTACCTTTTAAAAACTATGTTTGTTGGAAGGACCTTTTTATTGTGGTTAGAACTTTTCTTATAATTTGATTGTCCCTACTACACTATCCGAAGGCAAAATACTCTGAAGAGATGCTTGCAAACTGAATTTTTCACTTCTTGAAATTGTTTTCAGTTTTTTGTTTATTGAATGGATATGTATGTTTAGTTTCATTTTGATTTCACTGGAAGTTTAAATTTGAGAAGGTGAAACAAAAATAGAAATCCATTGGAGACATATATGTGTTTACCCTATCTTGCAGATTTTGGTTAGTAAAACAGAAGGGTAGGTGGGTTTTAATGTTAAAAAAAAACCTAAAACTAAAGTTAGAGAAACGCTTCTGTTTGAGCTACTGTATAGAAAAGATAACGTTTATTGCATTGCTGATCTCCACGATGAATATTTCAATGCTGTTCTAGACTGTATGGGAAGTATTTCATGAAAAAGGGGATAAGGTACATTTAAGAGTTTTATCAGCTAACTACCGTTAAAAAAAAATCACCTCATTTGGAATTCTTCAGACTATAAAATTGAGCAAGTAAATATTGGGTTTTAATTTTCCTCTGCCTAAACCAAGATAGGAAATTTCCCAAAAGATCATTTTTTTCAGGAATGAAAGGTCATAAGCCACTAGAGGTAGTGGCATTATTATGCAATAACATCCTGCTCTTGTCATCTGTAGCATTTATAGTAAATAATGATGACCTTCCGACCCTGGACACTACCTCGATGAAGCAAACCAGAGATCCTCTCTACACTTTCTATGGAAGCCATAAAAGTTGCCATCAATATATCCACTTTCGTAGTTCTATACTTTTATACTCTCTAGACTTTTTATAGACTTTATGATCAGATCTTTTTGTCTTAGAGGATAGGTTTTGCAAGATTCAAAGGAAAATCAGACTCCTTGATCATCCCAACTATGAAGCTTTAGCTTCAGTAAATTTGTTTAAGGAACCAGATAACTAACTAACATACTATTTATCAAATTCTTTATTTAAGTCAAAACTACTTCGCAGAATTGCATATCTGGAAAGCAAACTTCTCTGTCTTGTTCCCTAGGTAGAAGAAGGTATATTGTCGTAAGAAACTACTTATGAAGTGGCTTTCTTTCTACCTTGTTACTCTGTGTATTCCTCGATAATATATGTATTGTCACAGTTCCTGGAGTTGTTTCGATTTCTTTATGACAGATGTGTGAGTATACGCCTCTCTCTAATCTAATCTCACTGCAGCTTCAGTGTCTCTCACTCTGTTCTTGAGTGCCTTCAAAAAGCCAGCATCCTGGAACATTCTTTTCCTGCTCTAAATCCTACCTCTGATTATTTCATTCTCCATGAGTATTGGAATCTACCCTTATTCCAATGAGTTTAACTCTACAAACTCGCTAAAACCTTGGACAAGAATTTTGAACGTATTTCTGTTTTGTCCCTGCATGTCATTTTTAGGTTACATTTTAAACTTTTATTTAAATCTTGTTTCTTTACATATTACATCTTTAGTGTTGAAAAATTTTATCCTTATTTTACTTTTCACCTTCTTTCCTTTCACCGGAAACTAGATGTTCCTTTAAAATTAAAGGCTGTCGAGTATGTCTTTTGAGTATTACTTTTTCTCATCTGAAGTCTTCCTAAATGCCTCCCCTTTCTGATTAAGGGATCCTGAATGCTGCTGTTGCTATGCCCTCTTCCTGCCTGCCCTCTCTCCCCCATAAGCATTTGGCAAGGCTGTACCCATAATTTTAGTCAAATGAATTTAAAACCGCTCTCTAGGTTTATCAGAAGTCTTTCATTGATTCTTGATCTGCCTCTCTCATCCCCCGTCCCTCAAATACCTCTGTTTACTTTCTTTTCTAGTTGTTTTCATCTAATTCATTTTTAAAGTATGACCCATACATAATATATGAAGGATGTAACAAAAAGAGGGTCACAGTGTTCTCCATATGATATGAGCATCTCCATGCTAAAACATTTTAGCAATTGGCTAGTCTTTCACAGCCAAGGGTGAAGTTTGTACTATGTACCAGTCTCTTGTTTCCTTTCGATTCTCCTCCAAAACTACAAAAAAAAAAAAAAACAAAAGAAAACAAAACAAATATTTGAAAAAAGTACATTTGATTGAATTTTTTAATTTGTACCAGTCTCTTGTTTCCTTTCGATTCTCCTCCAAAACAACAAAAAAAAAAAAAAAAAAAAAGAAATCTTTGAAATAAGGAGATTGGATTGCATTTTTTTAAGTGAATGAAAGCTATTGAGTATTTTGGCCTTAGTCAAAATCTTTGCTTTCTGACTTAAAATCTCATGACTCTTTCCTTAAAGTTGATAGTACTCAGGTTTTAAGACTAATAACCACACAAGGTGGGAGTCTAAGAAGGCAGCTGTTAATAAATTCTTAATTTATTATGTTATTGGTGGGACAACTCAGAATTGTGAGAATTGGTTACGTTTGATAATAAATTCAAGACATTTGAAGACTTCACTGGCTATTTGGAATGGGAAGACTAGTTGACAAAATGAGAAAGGTAGATTTCTGTATTACAGAAATCAGTAACGAGCGTTTCTCCTTGTTTTAAATACCTTTCACTTAATTTGCCTTGATGGTCCCCATTATTGACCTAGAAGTTTGCCTCTTCGGTAGTAACTGGCTACCTCTAAAATATCTACTTTAAAATTTGTAGCTTTTGTCTTCAGAGTCCCAGGCAAAGAAACAATGGAGACCCATACTTGCTTGTCACTTGGAGGAACCACACCCTTTGAGACAGACTGCTGTCTTGTCTTAGGTCTTCAGTGGGAAACGTTTGGCACGGTATCAAAGGGAGCTCTTCCCCTGAGAAGTGTTCCCATAGCTTTCTAGTTGTAGGTCACTTTCACACCTTTCACACTACTTTAGCTTCTCTGGTGAGATCAGGGATGTTGCAAACTACTTGAAAACGATTTGGGGGACATGTAGGAAATGGGGATGGGACAAGAAGGGGTGGAAGCTGAATTTTGCTTAAGGAAAATCAAAAGAAAACTGATCCTTGCATTGGCTACTTGTGATCAACTGAAGAGCCTGTCTCTGTACTGGCTGTGCCACAGAATCAAGTTTCTTAATATCCACTCCTCTGAATGAACGCAGCTTCCTCCCTTCCCTACCTGTCTTTTACTGGTGAAAAGGGACCATGTGATCAGAAGGACGGAGACTGCAACTCACATCCTGCACAGGACACAGATTGTGTTTCATGCTTGATGATTCGGTGCATTAATTTAAAAAGAAAGAAACAGTATGGCATAATTTTGGTGTTTACTTCTTGAGTTGTATCCCCAAGGGTACATACGTAGCCTCTGAAAATCAGATGAATTCTTCTCTTCCATAAGGTTGAATGTGCATTTAATTCACTTCCTGACATGGGCTGTGTGATTCTGTTCCAGCAGCAGTTCTAGCTCTGTCCACCAGGGGGCGATAACGTACTTTGGCGTCTTTATTCTTGTCTTTCTAATGAAAGATCCCACTTGTTTCGTCTCTTCTGGAATATCCTCTCTTGGCCCAATGTTTATTTATACATTTTGATTATTTAAGAAATTTTCCCTTATTAATAAGTCCAGAAGTTGTGCAGCCCTCATGATGCAAGCAAAGATTGATGTGAGGATCTGGCCCTTGTGGGTCAGGCATCTTAATTAGCCTTTTTTAATATCAGTGACCCAAGATTGAAAGCCAGGACCTTCCCATGGGGGATCCATTGTGTGCTAAATGCAGAGCAGGAAGGCGACCCTCATTTCTTTCTTCCACATCCCACCACCGGCACAGGACCATCCCATCTCCAAGAGGGATGAGAGCAGCAGGGGAGCTCTGGAGTATCTGAACAGCTCACCTTCTCTGTTGCAGGGATAACTGTTAGGGAGCATGTCCTCTGCTTGGAACCCATGTCCCGGCCTGTGCAGCAGGCACTCCTCCAGGTTCGAATTCGGTCTGTGCTCCTTCTGCCAGCTACTTGTCTTAGGGTTCCTAACCCTCATCAGCTCTGTGACCATGAGTTTTATTTACTGCAGCAACATCTTCACAACAGACAGGTCAGTAATCAACTAAGGGAAAACACCAGACTAAACATTTTCCTGTAGAGCCAGGAGGCATTTACATCTGGAACGGCCTTCTTAACTGACTTCTGCCTGGCTTCTTTTCCTCCAGCCAAATCTGAACCTGAGCAATACCAGACACACATAGTGGTGTCTACTTGTAACTCCAACACTTGACAAAAAAAAAAAAAAAACCTGAAGCTGTGATTGGATTAGGTAGCAGGTGGCCAGGTGTAACTTGTTTTTTTATTTTTGTTTTCCCCAACAGTACTGAAATCACTTGCACTTTTCCTCATTTCTTAAAAGGAAATCCAGTTTGCTTGCTAGGAATTGTTTAGCGTTAGGTTTACAAAGCTTGTTGTTGAATGTTGAATATTTGTCCAAAGGAGTTTGACAAAATAGAAGCTGCTTGGTCCCTGTTCTGCCTGCTAGGTCATAAGGATTAAGGCCATGTGTCTGGGATACTTATGTCAAGTCCGGAATGGGGCGGTGTCCCTCTCCTACCTCTCTGCGGAGACGCAATTGAAGGTCAAGTTGGACTCGGTGTAGGGCACTGATCTGTCATGCTGCAAAGAAGTTTAAAGGAGTCTTTTGGTTGGGGAGGTGACAAGTAGGTAGGACAGGATCTCTTAAGATGGGAAAGATACCGGGGAGGGGAGGGCTGCTTGGCCCCAGGGCACTGCAGTGGAGTGGAACGGAGCTCCATCCTGAATCTCCAGACTAGCCCACGATGCCTGGCTTCCCTGAGTCACCTTCTTTCCAGCATCCTGTCAGATCCCTCATTGTACTGATTTTCCCCCTCGTGTTAACTATACCAATATTATTTTTTTAGCAATTGAAATGCACTTTTTTATTTCAACTCAATCATGATTTTAAGTATAAAGAATTTATAGATTGTTAAAACTACTTTTTTTGTGTATTTTTAACCACTCAATGTAGCATTGTATATTTTATTCTTGTGAGACTCTGGTACAAGGTGTGCCGCTTAATGATTTTTCCAAGATGCTGGGCCTTTGGATGTGTACGGTAACCAACTTAATGCTAATGTTCAAAGTGAAAAAAAAAAAAAAGCAGCCATAACCCTTGTGTGTCTTTCTTCACATCATTTCTTCCTTATCCTCGGTTGACAACATTTTGAGGTTCCCTTGCTTAATGAATTATCCTTTCTATGTAAAATGAACAATCCCACAGTCCTCATCTGCTGTTATCAGTTGTTATCTCTAGTGATGGTGATAGGCTACCTCAAGCCCCTAACCCCAAACCCCAAATCCTGCCTGACTTTGTGAACGTTTTCAAGGCTATTGGCCAAAGTTGGGTTGATTAGTTCTTTCTTTGCAGTGCTGCCAGGCCCAGTGCCAATTGGTTTTAATAACACTATGTCTATAATCATATATATAATATAATATATATTACAGACATATAGCTGAGCAATAATTTGAAAATATCCTTGAGAACAGTGTATGGGAAAAGTCAGGATTGGGTTCGGAACCAGTTTGAAGAGAAATAAACACAATTGGCCAACAGCTTACAAACTACAGTGAAAAGCAATGATTGTAAAATATGGCACGTGGGATGAGGCTCCTACCCCTACCCCCATTCATTCGTTTGTTCATTTCACCAGTGTTTATCGGGTGCCTAATACATGCTGGGCACTGACCTGGCCACTGGGGATTCAGCAGCAAGCAAGACAGAGTCCCTACTCCCCTGGAGTCTGCTCTCCAAATGGAAGAAGCCCAACAATAAACAAGTAAATGATTACCTAATAGATGTCAGCTGATGTGGCCCCGGTAATGTGACGCTTGCCCTCAGAGCTGTGACTGCAGCCAGCTGAGAGATCAACTATCTTCTGTCCTAAGGCTTTCCAGCTCATGACCCAACTTATTTTGTCCCTTCTAAGGAGTCCAATAAGGGAGTTTAGCATATAGGAAGGAAATCTTATTGTTCAAATTCTGCTTTGTCTGAAACCTCTTAGAATGGAACAAAACTGCCCAAATTGTAGAATTACCATTTTCATTCTCCATCATCTTGTATCTGTGACCAGATGTAGGTGGTAACATGCTGTTTCTTCCATGGATACAAGGTAGATACTCCCCCTCACCCTGGTATATGCTAAACCAGTGGCTTTCAAACTTTGACTATGACCCATAGCAAGAAAGAGATTTTACTTTGCTATTTAATACAGATATATATAAGCTTATTTATATAAATGAATAAAAATTTCAAGAATAATATCTGGGCCAGGAACAGTGGCTCATGCCAGTAATCCCAGCACTTTGGGAGGCTGAGGCAGGAGGATCACTTGAGTCCAGGAGTTAAAGACCAGGCTGAGCAACACAGAGAGACCACATCTCTAAAAAAAATTTAAATTAGCCAGTGTGGTGGTGTGCACCTGTATTCCTAGTTAATTGGGAGACAGAGGCAAGAGGATTGATTGAACCCAGGAGTTCAAGGTTACAGTGAGCTGTGATGACACCACTGTACTCCAGCCTAGGTGACAAAGCAATATCTGTCTTTGAAAGAAAGAAAGAAAGAAAATATCTATATGTACTGCACTTTAATATTTTCGTTTTTCTTTTTTCTTTTTTTTTTTTTTTGAGACAGAGTCTCACTCTCTTGCCCAGGTTAGAGTGCTGTGGCATCAGCCTAGCTCACAGCAACCTCAAACTCCTGGGCTCAGGCAATCCTCCTGCCTCAGCCTCCCAAGTAGCTGGGACTACAGGCATGTGCCACTGTGCCTGGCTAATTTTTTCTATTTTTTAGTAGAGATGGGGTCTCACTCTTGTTCAGGCCAGTCTCGAACTCCCGCCTCGGCCTCCCAGAGTGCTAGGATTACAGGCGTGAGCCACCACGCCCGGCCTATTTTCTTTTTTTTTAAAGGGGCCATCTTAATATCTGTATCATTCCAGTTTTAGTATATATGCTGTGGAAGCAAGCACTAATATTTTCTATTTTAAAAAATGCTGATCATGGCCGGGTGCAGTGGCTCACGCCTGTAATCCTAGCACTCTGGGAGGCCAAGGCCAGAGGATTGCTTGAGCTCAGGAGTTCAAGACCAGCCTGAGCAAGAACAAGACCCCATCTCTACTAAAAATAGAAAAAATTAGGCGGGCATGGTGGTGCATGCCTGTAGTCCCAGCTACTTGGGAGGCTGAGGCAGAAGGATTGCTTGAGCCCAGGAGTTCGAGGTTGCTGTGCGCTAGGCTGACACC
>CAUYMX010062222.1:0-27871 GCA_963573855.1 Lepilemur septentrionalis | reverse complement strand
GTCAGTCCCCGTTTTTCCTAGGTCTGCGGGCAATTCACTTCTACCACCGAATATACCAGTTTACGGATTCATTTGCTGTTGATGGGCATTGGCCTGTCCCCCGTGGGGGCTGCGGGTGCAGTGACATCTGCTGCCGTCCCTCGGGGCACATGCGGGACGCGGTGCCGGGTGCAGCCCTGGCCAGGAATCCGGCCACACGCTGGGCACAGCCCCCTCCTACCCTGGTTCCCAGGGGGCTGCATTGGGTTTATTTTCATTTTCTCCTGAGTATCTCATAGAACACTTAGGTATCTGAGCACTGTTTAAATAATTAAATTATCCTGGCATGATGTTAAGACAGTGGGAGAGGCAGCGGCGTGGCCTCACGTTGCAAAGCCCGGACGCGTGGCCAGGTGGACAGCACCGTCCTGTCCCCGTGTGACCGTGGTGGACGAGGCCGGCTCGCTGGGCCTGGACTCCGCACAGTGCCGGCAGGGCCCCCGGGGACCCAGAGCAGGGCCTGGTGTGAGCTCGGGGACGGGTGCAGGTTTGCAGGGACTGTATTATCATAAAACCGAAACCGCTCTCCGTTGGGAGGACTGAGGAAGCACCACCAAGAGCGGATGGGCAGGTGGCCGTGTGCACAGGGCTCCGCGTCCTCCGTCGGGCCCAGCCTGGGAGCTCTTTTCCCCTCACGGCAGCACGGGCCGGATGGAGTCACCCCCCCCAGCCCGGGGACACGAGTCCTGCTTTGTCCCAGCCCAGCACGTGGACTCTGCCCTGTGTAGGAAGGGGGCACGGCCTCTCACCTCAGTGGCCCCAGGGAGCACGCACAGGGGCTGCCACAGATGCTGAGGACACGTGCCCAGAGCCAGGGCCATGAGACAGCCACCGCTGAAGATCTTGGCCCCATCCCAGCTCGGGAATCGGGGCGGAGGCTGTGCTCCGAGTCCCCAGAGAGGCCACGGCAGCGACGCCGACCAGCGCGGCTCTCGGCGCCCACCTGCTGTCAGAGGCTGGACTGTGCCCCCAGCTCACAGGTTGAGGCCCCAACCCCCAATACCTCAGAAGACACAGTGTCTGGATACAGGGTCTTTAAAGAGGCAATGGCATTGGAAGGAAATCACGTACTTGGGCCCTGTGAGAAGAGGGCCCTGGGGCACAGACTCCCAGAGGGACGGCCGTGTGGGGACACGGGGAGGAGGCGGCTCCCACACGCCCAGGAGACGCTTCGGGAGGAACCAGCCCTTCCGGCACCTGACCTTGGACCTCTGGTCCCCGGAACCATGAGAAATAAGTATCTGTTGTTTAAGTCATCACTCGTGGGTGCTTCGTAGCGTCAGCCCGGCCAAGCTTGCACACCTAGAGAGCGTCTCCTCCAAGCTCGGCCTGGCTCTCGGTCGGGTGCTGCTGCTCTGGCTCTAAAAGTTGTTGATTTCGACCGGGCGCGGTGGCTCACGACTGTAATCCCAGCGCTCTGGGAGACTGAGGCCGGAGGATTGCTTGTGGTCAGGAGTTCAAGACCAGCTTGAGCAAGATCCAGAGCCCGTCTCTATTAAAAATAGAAAAAAATTAGCCGGGCATGGTGGCACATGCCCATAGTCCCAGCTACTGGGGAGGCTGAGGCAGGAGGGTCGCTTGAACCCCGGAGCTGGAGGTTGCAGTGAGCCGTGATGACACCACTGCACTCCAGCCAGGGTAACAGAACAAGACTCTGTCTCAAAAACAAACAAGCAAACACACATTGTCTTCTGTTCCTGCTTTCCCTCCTTCAATCCCAGCGGGTCCCCACGGCCCTTGGTCACTGAGCGGATGAGGAGTTTTGGAGCCTGTGCCCCTGGGTGCAGGCGCAGGCTGCACCTGCCACGTGACCCGCGGCGGGCGCTGAGACAGGCAGCAGATCCCGCGTGGCTGTGCTGGGTCAGGGCGTCTCTCTAAACCCGTCTTCCTCTCTGTAGAACAGGGGCCTGCCCGGCGCCTGCTTGGAAGGGCGTCACGAGGTCTCAGCAAAGTCAGCACCAAGCGCAGCCGCGCTGCTGCCCCGGCACAGCGGCAAGACGGGCGCTGGGGCCTGGGCTCTGCTGACGCTCAGTCGAATTTCAAGTACGCTGCTCAGAGTCTTGCAAAGTCCAAGGTTACAGGAAAATAAAGGGAAATGGCCCATTTCACGACGGCACATCAGCCACCACGGCTGGGCAAACGGGCACCTCGCCGCAGGAGGGGCTGCATGCATCTCCTTTGTGCATTTGCCGCATCCTTCCCAGCTCAGGGAGCCGCCCCCTGACTCTGCCTTTCCTGGGCTTTGTACCCCGGGGTGGGGGGCGATGTCCCCGGCTCTTGTCAGCGGGCAAGTTCCCTCCTTAGGATCAGGCTTCCCGCACTGGCCAAGTGTGCCTGTCCCCCCAACACACACACACTGTCCTGGTCCTGCGAGGGCCGGCTCTGCCAGCTCCCAGCCTCCACCTTCGTCTCCCTGGAATCTGGTGACCCCACAGCAGCCAAAAGGAGCAGCGCCTCCTCCCTGGGAGCTCGTCCTCCTCCGCTGGAGCCCTGCAGCCCTTCTGCCCCTCAGAGGAGCAGCCAGAGCTGCAGGGTTGACCTTGCTGGTCTCATCGCCCATCACTCTCTGACCTCACCTCCTGCCACTCATCCCCGGGGCCCTGCCACCCATCCTCTCCCCTCTCCTGCTGCACCTAGGGCCGGGTGACCCCCTCCCGAGCCTCTGCAGTTCCTGTCGCCTCCCTCCCAGCCACCCTCAGGGCTTGTGCCCACCTCCTTCTGGCCTTTGCTTAAGCAGCGTTATCTGTGCGGCCTTCCTTGGCCTCCTGCTGGACATACGGCCCCACCCTGCATCGCCAAACCCAGAGCCCCCACCCCTGTGCCCCCAAACCCGGAGCCCCCACCCTGTACCCCAAACCCAGAGACCTCACCCTGGCACCCCCCCCAGCACTCTCCACCAACCACCCCCCACTCCTGCACCCCGCCCCTTGCCAGTACCTTCCCCACGGTGCCTTTTGCCATCTAATGTACTTAACATGGTAAACTTCAGCACCGGGTTTGGGTGTGTTATCCAGAACAGTCCCGGGAAGAGCAGCCCTGGGTCCTCAGCCCCCAGCCCTGGGCTCAGTGAGAACCTTCTCAGGCCCCTCTCCTGCCCGCGACGCACGGAACTTGGGACAGACGTGCTGAGCTGCGAGGCGCCGTGGCGATGCTCCTTCTCTCCTCTCCTGACCCGAGTAGACACAAGGAGGATGGGAAAGAAGGGGAGACAATAGCCCTCTGCACTGAGGGGTTATTACTGATTACTTTGGACTTTAATATATTTATAAAATCGTAACACGAAGAGGGGCTGCGATTAGACAGGGTCAAGCAACGTCAAGCTCACTCCTGCAGACCTGGGGAGAATCGGCAGAACGCACATGTTTTCCAAAGCAGTCGGCACCCTCCGAAGCCAGTACCCACGTCTGCCTGTGTGAGGTCCCTGGGCTGGCTACACAGATTTCCCGAAAACTACGGACACAGTGATGGTTACAAAATTGGGGGTGAGCAAAGAAAAGCACAGTCTGCCACCTTTGCAAGAGACAATCAGTCTCATGTGAGACAGAAGAAAGGAATCTGAAGGGGAGAGGCAGCTTCAAAACTACTGATATGGCCGGGCGCGGTGGCTCACGCCTGTAATCCTAGCACTCTGGGAGGCTGAGGTGGGTGAATCATTCGAGCTCACGAGATCGAGACCAGCCTGAGCAAGAGCAAGACTCCGTCTCTACTAAAAATAGAAAAATTAGCCAGGCATGGTGGCGCATGCCTGTTGTCCCAGCTACCTGGGAGGCTGAGGCAGGAGGATCGCTTGAGCCCAGGAGTTGGAGGTTGCTATGAGCTAGGCTGACGCTACAGCACTCTAGCCCAGGCAAGAGTGAGACTCTGTCTCAAAAGCAAAAAAATACAAAAAACTACTGATATTGTGAGTAGAAGCTCAGTATAGACCAGCCTCATATAAAATACCACATGCCTGTGCACGGGCGCACACACACACACACACACTCTCACATACACACACCCTGTGTCACGCAGGGCTTATTTGGGAGCCAGACAGAGAAGACAAGCTATTAGCCAAGGAGCTTGGGCCCCTTCTCCACACTGTCGTCTGCACATATACCTGGCCCGAAAACAGCTCTCTTCATTCAAGCAAAAATAAAAACACACAAAAAAATAGGAATAAAGTAGAGCTCCTTCTAAAAATATACCACAGAACAATTTAGCCTATGAGCAGACTGAAAAATATTATGAAGAAAAAAACAGTATTAATATCACATGGATTTAAAGATCATTGTTTTAAAAAAGTTATAATGAATCCAGAAATCAGCACCTTAAAAGCCAAGACATAAGGGCCCCTGGAAGCAATAATAAAGCAGAAGAAAAAGCAGAAAATAAGTTGCTTGGCCTTGGGAAGGAATGGCAAAAGGCAATAAAGCCATCCCAGAAAAAGACCGTATTTGAAGCACTGTAAGGATGAACAGCCACAGCCAGGGGAAAATCAGCACAGAAAGCTTGAACAAAATTAACTAATTTAAGTTTTTAAATATATGGAAGAATATGGTAGCTATAGAAGCCAAAGAAGATTTCCACTATGCATGGAATTGTTAGTCCTGGAGAAAAGGATGTGAAAAGACTAGACTTGAAAGATAAAGAAATAATACTATAGGGATTCAAATTCTTCCCCCACCCCTCCCCCCCAAAAAAGAATTCCATCAAATTTTAAGGGACAATATTGAGCTGTCTTAGGACTTTTCCATAAAAGCCTTCGGTGTCAGAAGAGTGTGGAGCAACACCCATAAAGATTTCAATGGAAAAAAGGTCACATAATAATTTTATACCCAGCTAAACTGTCATTAGAGTATACAGTAAAGAGACCTTTTTTTCATGTTCAAGAACTTTCATAAACTTTCTTGAGGACATTACTAAAGGACAAATGTCAGCCAGCCAGTAACTTAATAAAGAAGCTGTGGAAAACGGATGTTTTTTAATGAAGACTTACGAATTAATACTAAGACAAAAACTGTAGAAATGGTGGGTATGGAGTGGACAATGAATACTCTAAGTCATAATAATGCAGAAATAATTACATAACTAACTAAGCAGTCGGTGGGTGAGAAAGGCAACCTGGAGGTCGAATAAACAGTGATCTCACCGTCATTCTTTGCGCAGGAGATGAACAGATATGGTTTAAAGCTTGTGAACCACATAATAGCAGTATGATTATATTCTTCAAATATACAGAGGTGACCAGTGAAATATACAAGAATAATTATGTAGCCAGTGAAGCTTCACATCTTATGTTTGCCCCCCCCCCGATCTCCAGACCACTGGTTTGCAGTCGGATTTGGCCAATAAGGAGACCCAAAAATAGATCAAAGAGATGGAAGACAGTGAGGTGGGGGAGGGAGTTTATCCCCAGGTCCCCTCCCTGGAGGTCTCCTTGAGCCGCTGTGTCCCTGACAGATGGTCACTCTCCTGCAAGGTGGCTCGCTGACCCATCACTTATACATTCCTGGTTCCAGTGACCCCTCCCTTGAGGGTCCCTTTGGCTACTTGCTGGCTCTTCCTACATGGGTGAAATTCACACACACACACACACACACACACACACACACACACACAGAAATTGCTTTTAAGAGAAAACGAGAAAGCAAAGGGGAAAGCAAAGAAACTTTAAATAAAGTAGAAAATAACACACCAAAGTTTTGTATACATAGAAAATATTCAAACGTAACTAATTAAGGCAGATGTAAACATCTTTTTAAAAACAGTCATGTACTAAGAATGGGTCATACCTACAGCATAAGAAAACAAACTTTGTGAGTAAAGAGGCCACCAGAGCCTCGGCAGCAAGTGGAAAGCAAAACTACCTGGGTGTCGCCATATTAAAAACAGAAAGAAAGTTCTAGAGGTGAGGAGGCCCCCTTTACAGTGAAAAATTTAAACTCATCCAGCGGAATATTTTGTCTGCACATGACACAGCATCGAATCTTATAATGCCAAAGTTAATAGAACCTCAAGGAGAAACAGACAAGTCCTCCCCATGTGAGAGTATTTTCATGGAGCTTTCTCAGCAAATCAAGACAGCAAAAATATTTACAAGCATATAAAAGACTGAAACAACGTAATTAACAAGTAGATCAAATGAAAATATAGACTGTAGAACTGTGTACTTCAAGATTGCAGGATAGCGTTTCTAAGTCCTTGTAGAACACTCAAGAAAATTGCCCGATATTTGACACGAAGTCAAATCTCAACACATTTCACAACAAACCAAAGATTGCCAGGAAAGAGAATATATTGTGTAAACTTCACTACCTTGCAAATGGAAGACAAACAGATAACTTAAAAGCCCACACATTCGAGATGGTTAACCGACCGTGATACGCCCACGCCGTGGAACGCTAGTGCAGCGACACAAAGGAACACGCTTTCCATACAGACCACACATGGGACACAGAGCCACACATGACGAATCTCGGGGGAGCTGTGTGGAGCTTAAAAAGCCAGTGTCGGAGGCTTCACGCTGGGTGATGTTCACATCACATTGTTCAAATGACAGAGTCCCAGAAGTGGAGCACGGGGTCTGCGGTCGCCAGGCGCTCCAGGGAGTAAGATGGAGGGAAGTGCTGTGACCAAAGAGGGCTGGGACCTTTGTGGGGTCAGATTGTTCCGTGTCTTGGC
The DNA here is from genome assembly GCA_963573855.1 of Lepilemur septentrionalis. Taxonomy (NCBI): domain Eukaryota; kingdom Metazoa; phylum Chordata; class Mammalia; order Primates; family Lepilemuridae; genus Lepilemur; species Lepilemur septentrionalis. Next base: position 21,172 of record CAUYMX010062222.1, on the reverse strand, counting down.
CGTGTTGTTATGTGAAACTGCAATGGGGATACAAGTGTATAGAACCAAACGCATGCACAAACACAGATGCACACACACACGCGGGTGCGTACACACACATGCACATAGTGCACACACACATGCACACACGTGCACAAACACATGCATCCACACATGCACGCACACACATCCACACACGTGCACACACATGGGCATGCGTCCACACACATGCACAAACACATGCACATGCATCCACACACACGCACACACGTGTCCACACATGTGCACACACATGCACACACAGGCGTACACATATGCACACACGCACACACATGCACGCATAAACACACATATGAAGGCACGCACACACAAGCACACACGTGCACAAACACATGCACATGCATCCACACACATGCACGCACACACATGCAAACATGTGCACACACATGCACATGCATCCACACATGTACACATGTGTCCATACACATGTGCACACACATGCACACACAAGCATATACACATGCACAGGTACACACACGTGCACACACATGCACATGCATCCACACATGCACACGTGTCCACACACATGTCCACACACATGTGCACACATGCACATGTACACACGCACGTGCACACACATGCATGTGTATCCACACACATACATCCACACACATGCACACACATGTCCACACACATGCACACACATGCGTCCACACACACATGAACACACATGAACACATAGGCACGCGCACACATGTGCACACAGACCAGGACAAGGGAAGCTGGGAACATGCATCAGGTCGTGGGTTATGTCACCGGTGTGTCCTTGCGTCACGCCTGCACTGGGCAGCATGGGAAGCGCTTGTGGGCGTCCTTTCTTACACCATGTGCATCTTCGATCATCTCAATACAAATGTGAAAATCCTCCTCCTTAAAACATTTAAAACACACTTTAAAGTGACTTTCAGCTTACAGAGTGGCGAGCAATGGAAACCCTGCCACACTCATGCCTGAAGTATAAGCAAATGCGAGGGGCCAGAACACGCCGGGTGCGGCCGCTGCCTCGCTGGAGGACAGCGTGAACACGCATCCTCACGTGCTCACGTGTGGGAGAAGAAAGGCTGAACATCAAGACCTGGGCAGCTAATTTAAGACGTTTGGGAAAAAACAAAAATAAAACGCAATAGTGTAAATTAAAAGTATTAGAATAAAGACAATAAGAAGAAAAGAATATGAATTAATGAAATAAAAACCAATTTTTTTTAAAAGGGATGCCCAAAGCTAAAAGTCAATCTTTTGAGAAAAGGAAAAAAATAATTACCGAAATCGACAACCTCTAAGAAATTTATTTTTTAGAAACTCAAAACACTGAAAGTGTATTGACTAACCAGGACAAACAGCAATACTAGGAATGTAAAAGGGACGTGTAAAGACAGACCTGGAACAATCATGTCGTCTCTTTAAAGATAAGACAATTTCCAAATGACGATGTTGGCTGACATTCCGTCTACTCTTGCAAACTCCCCAAAACTCCACTAAAATAATACAGGATTTTTTAAAGTCTGAAAATTATTTAAAAAAATCTGAAAAGATGTCAAGAGAAGAAACACAATTTTTGAAGCTGAGAAACAGTCAGATAATGAGTCTGAGAAGTCTAGATCCCGAAGCTGCAACCAGGAATGTGGAGAAACAAACAGAGTTGTCCCGTAGAATTGGAAAGGAAGGAAGGAGGGAGGGAGGGAGGAAGGAGGAAACCGGGGCTGGGCGTGAGCGTGAAGGCTGAGGCGGGAGGCCTGGTGGAGAGACCGCCGGGAACGGGCATGAGCTGGAGGGTTGAGAAGGCTCAGTACAAACCCCGCACACGGGTGGAAACATGCCCCGCCAAGGCTCATGGGGACATTTCGAGCCGGAACACAGAGACGGTTCCACAGCCTTGCAGATCACAAAGGGTCACGTACAGGTGCTGAGAGTCACAAAGACCTAAGCTGTGACGTTGGAGTCCGGCACTCAGGGAAGCGCTGCCTTCACTCTCAGAAGGAAAACAGGTTTCAAGCAAAAAGTCTCTCCCCAGCCACACCTGGGTGTGCATATCACACCAAAACCATGCCGGGTTGGCGGGATCTCAGAAAACTGCCTCCTGTGAGCTGTTTCTCCAGAAGCTGCCGAGGACGCGCCCACCAAACAGAGGCAGAACCACGGGGACAGTGACGCGGGAGGCAGGATGCCGGGTCCGACGCCGGGGAAGGGTGGCTGCAGCCTTCCCGTGGGCGGGGAAGGAGCGCGCCACGTGGGCAGCTGTTCGCCAGACGCAGGAATGGACCCACCCGGACGGGAGCTGTCCCAGGAGCAGGCACTGTAAGGTGAACCGACAGCCTGCTATCATCATAACATCTCCTGATCACCCACCAGGTGCCTGTGGCCTGACTGGCCATGTGATACCCAGTCCCTGCTCCTCTGCCCGTGAGCCGAGTTCCACCCACCATCTCCTTCTGCTTTGACTGTGTCCTGAGCTGGAGGAGGACACGGTGAGCCCTGGAAGCCCATTCCCTGCCCGTGTTCCTCCCGGACATGCAGCACCTGGTCCCCTACAGCCATGCCAGGTGCCCCGACTCAGCGGGTCCCTGGGCTCAGCCTCAGGCATAACAGCTACTCCTGGGGGCTCCGCTGAGCTCCCCAAGAAGCTGAGAACAGGCCTGACCCACCAGCTCTCTCAGCAGTGGCCCTGGGCTTCATCCCTCAGCAGCAATGGTGTCACTCCTTCCTTATCAACCTAGCTTAGTCCTTAACATTCACATTTTACACCAAACGATACCATGTGTAGGATGCATTCTTAGACCGTGAAACTATAAAGAAATGTAAGAAAATGATTTGCACAAATTCAGGACAATGATAACTGTAGGGAGAGAAGATTGAGGTGTGGACACGGGACCTGGAAAGTACCGGTCGGGACGTTTCCTAACACGGGTGTTGGAGTGAGTGTTTTGCTTGCTACTGTTCTCCACACCATGCCTGTACATCCTGATCGCATGATAAATTTCATAGAAGAGACATCAAAGACAAGCGAACTCTACAAAAAAAAATTGTACTTATAAATATGAAAACTGAATTAAACTGGAAATATTTCTGGGAAAAAAATATAACTTCAAAAAAATGACCCCAAAAGAATTAGTGAGCCTAAACAGACCCATAACGATGAAAGAAACTGGGTCAGTCTTCTGAAGTGTGCTCACACTATATCCTCAATTTAACACGAGGCACGGGAGGTTTTATGGACGACTTCTACCAAACAGTCAATGAACAGATCATTCCAACTTCATAAAGAATTTTCCAGACTATAAAAAATGAAAGAACTCATTTTATGAGGTGAGTATGATTTTCACCCCAAGCCAGGCCAGGACAGTATAAAAAAGGAAAATTGTAGGTCAATGGAATTTATGAGCATAGATTTTTTTAAAAATCATTCAAAATATTAACAATTCAAATGTAGCAACCCCCTAAAAAAATGACTCATGACCAAACTGGGTTTTCTTAGAAGTAGAAGACTGCATTAACAGCACAGGCTATAATTCACCACATGAAAACCATACGATTATTGAAATAGACGCAGGAAAGTACATTTAAGAACGTTCACCCCATTCTGAATAAAAGCTCTGAGAAAAGAACAAATGGGAAAGAATTCTTAATTTGATTTAGGTCATCTATAAAAAGTTACAACAAACATGGTACTTCACTATACAACCTCTAGACATTTCCTGCTTAAAATCTGGAGCAGGTGCAGGATACTCTATCCAGTGGTGTAAGACAAGAAAAATAAATAAAAGATACAGGACTTACAAGGAAAAAAATTGCCAGACAATTTTATTGCAGCAACAGCCATATTATTCAAATTAACAGAAGTTTCCCAAAGTTTCTATGTGTCAAAACAAGAGGAAAAAATCTTGAAGGGGCAAAAGTCTACTAAGGAGGAAAGGCCAAAATATTACTGAAGGACAAGACCTAAATACAGGGCGAGATTTACCATGTCCATTTACGCGAAGTCTCAGTATCTTTAAAATGTCCATTGTCCCATGTTATCCATAAATTCAATGCAATTCTCATCAAAATTCCTTTAAGATTTTTATGGAACTAGGCAAACTGAAATTAAGGTGTGTGTGTTCAGTGTGTGCTAATCTTAAGCGTCTGTCATGCCTCGAATTTACAGACCTGCAAAGACTGACAGTGAAGGATGGAAAAAAGACCTTTCAGAAAAATGCTACCCAGAAGAAACTTGGTATCACCACATTAATAACATAAAAAAAACCTTTAAGGCAAAATTATTTTTAATGGAGAGGGTGATGGCAAAGAGATAGATCTTTTATGTTAACAATATTATGTAGCTATAGTTGCCACACATACTCTGAATAAAATACCCTCCAGATATATAAAGAAAGAAATTAGTAGACCTACAGGGAAAAATAATAATCCAATACCTGCACTCTAACCCACGAACTAGGTGTAGATAATAATATGCTAGTTGGTATTTCAGCACATTCTGTGTGGGGGCCGAGCAGAGGGACAGCCAGGAAGGACGACTTACATGGACATAAGTAGGGTTAGCCGACCAACAAATGAAAAATGTTTTTCCCAGCATGCCTAAAAAATACAAAAATCAATCATGCACTAGGCAATAGAGAGTCCTCAAAGTTATTCTAAACACAGTCCCTGACTCATGACGGTTTGACTCACTATTTTTTGACTTTATGATGGTGAAAAACCACTCTGTTTTTCACTGTCAGTACAGTGTTCAATAAATTGCATGGGATATTCAATACTCTATTACAAAACAGGCTTTGTGTTTGATGAGTTTGCCCAACCGTAGGCTAATTTAAGTGTTCTGACCGTGTTTAAGGTGAGCTAGACTAAACTATGATGTTTGGCAAATTTGATGTATACAGTATTAAATGAATTTTTGACTTAGTATTTTTTAATTTGTCATGGCTTTATTGAGACACAACTTGATCATAAGTCGAGGAGCATCTGTATATATACATTATGCAGAACGAGACATCTGACCACCTTATTATCAAAATTTAAAAACAAAAAGGTAAATTAAAAATAACATGGATATTTAGAAATGGAAAGAAATATACTAAATAACTCCTGGATGAAAATGATGATGATGATGATGATGTAAAAGAATCCAGAGCAGATCTGGAGTACAAATGCTACACAGCAAATTTCCATGGGCTTCTGCTTCTCGCATGGCAGTGTGAGCCTCCACAGCACCCTCCCATTGCTAAAAGTGACTATGACCAACAGACAGAATGCAAAAAACAACTACCTAAGCATGCTAAAGAACAAACCCAAAGCAGGCAGATGGTGGAGTGGCATCAAAACAGGGAGAGGCAGTTGACAGGGAGTGAGTTTCTTATTTTTTCTGTGGCTTTGCCCTGAGTGTGAACCACAGCTATGAAAGGTGCTGAGTAAACAGCTGAAACTTGTTCTGGCCTGAGACCTAGGGAAAAAATTCTGGGAAATCACCCCTGGTGAAGAGTGAGGACGTAAAACTGGAGGAAAGAGAGGGGAGGGGGAGAGTGTGTTTCCGCATATGAGCCTAGCACGTGTCTCAGACCCTCAGATCAGTAGGCAGAGCACAGAATCAAAGCACTACCAAAAGTTTAGAAAATTCAACCATGATCTGAACATCCATCCTCAAAAGGTGATTCAGAACTCAGAGACTGACTCACACTAGGTTGATTGCCAGCTTAAAAATAAATCAACATTCTTCAGAGAAATATATCAGAACCCAGAGTCAACATCATGTTACATTCTCAGTGTACACAATGGGATTCAAAATCTAATTAACGTGCAAAACAACAAAATAGAAAAATGTAACAAATCCTCGAGAGAAAATAAAATCAACAGCTTAATACCCTGTGATAAACAAGATGTCTGAATTATCAGAAAATAACTTACAATTTACTATTATGCCTGCACTTAAAGGTAAATAAAATATATTTGAAATTAATCAAAAGATAGGAAATCTTAGCCAAGAAATAGAAAAATATAAAAAAGAGATGAGAGTGAAATCTGGGACATAAAAATATAATATATGAAATAAATCACTCACTGGTTAGGCTCAATAGTAGAAAGAAGGCAAGAGGAAATAGTCAAGGTAAAAGAACAGAAATTAAGAAGAGAGAGAAAATATTTTTAAAAATTAACAGAGACTCAGAAACCTGAAAACAATATAAAAATGTCTAATATACATATACTTGTAGTTCTAGAATGAAATCAAAGATAAATGGGGCAGAAAATAGTATTTTCACATTCAATGACTAAAAACTTCCCAAATTTGATGAAAGACATAAATTTACTGATTCAAGAATCTCAGCAAGCTCCAAATAGAATAAATTCAAAGAAAATTATGTTTAGACACAGTGAATGTAATTGCTAAAAACCAGAGATTAAGAGAAAAACTTAAAAGTGGCTTAGAGAAAAATGACTCATCAAACATGAGAAAACAACTCAAGTGATTACAGTTCTCTCATCAGAAGCAGTGGAAGCCGGAAAACCACCATCAACACTGTCAAAGTGCTTAGAGTGAGAGAAAAAAAATTACCAACCTATGGCCTTCAAAAATGTCCTTCGGGAATGAAGGCAAAATAGCACCACTTCCAGATAAAGGAAAACTAAGAGAATCTGTTGCCAGTGGGTGTTCACTGTAAAAAATGCTAAAGGAAGTCCTTTGGGCTAAAGTGACATGATATCAGAGGGAAATTTAGATTTTCCAGGAACAAATGAAGATCATTTAAAATAATAAATATCTTGGTAAATATAAAAAGGACTAATTTTCTTTTAAATGAGTATGTGTAACTACATAAAGCCAAAATTATTATGCTGTCTGAAGGGGTCTGTAATTTTCAAAGATATAACACATACGTCACCTATAAGATACATGACTATGAAGAGAGGGAGGAAAAGGGATTTCATAGGGCTGCCAGGTTTCTAGTTTTACATGAAGTGGTTCAACACTGACGGGAAGTAGATTGTGAAATATTAAATATGCGTACTCTAATCCATAGAGCGATCTCTTAAAAAATACAAAAATGAATAGTTAGAAGCCAAAGGATAATTAAAATGAACTTCTAAAAAGAATTTTTTAAAATATAAAAGAATGCAGGAGCAGAAGGACAAAAAACAGAGGGTCCAAAAAACAAACAGAAACAATCAAATGGCAGACCTAAATATAGGCATATCGACCATTGCATTACATGTTAATGGTCAAAAACTGCAATTAAAAAACAGAGATTATTGGAGTTGATTTTTAAAAAGCAAGATACAACTATATTTGCCTACAAGAGATGTACTTCAAATCTAAAGACTCAGACAGCTGGAGAGCAAGTGGATGGAAAAAGATATAGCATGTAAACCGTAAGCATGAGAAAACTGGGGTAGCTATATTAATGTCAGATCAAATAGACTTCATAGTTTACCCCAGTTAAAGAGGGACGTTTCATGATGGTAAAAGGGCCAATTTTTCAGGAAGAGCTAATAATGATAAATTTGTATGCTAATAATAACAGAGACTTTAAATGCATGAAACAAACATTAATAAAATTAAAGGGATGAATATACACGTCCACAATCAAAGCAGGAGGCTTTAACGAATGCGTTGCTCAGCAATCCATAAAGACACTAAAAATGCCCAGGTGAGACATGCAAGATTCTAACAAGTATATCAAACATTTTGACCCAGTTGATGCTCACAAGCATTAAGAAAGAGTTGCCAAAATTAAAGGAAAATGGGCAATTTCGCACTCAGATTTTAACATCTTTTAGCAAGTCTTAGAAAAACCTGACAGAAATTCAGTGAAGACAGAATATTTGAAAAGCATTTTCAACCAACTTGCCCTACTTGATATTTATAAAATACTGCACGAACATTTATAGAACACGTATTTATTTCCAGTTAACATAGTGCATTCATGATTCTCCAGGATGGATAATATATGTATTAAAAAAGTATTAAAATTATACATAATACTTTGATCACAAAGGAATTAATTTAGACATCAATAACACTAAAAATATCCAGGAAATACACAAATATTTAGAAATCAAATGACAGTTAATGGGTCAAAAGGAAATAACCAAGGAAATTAGAAAAACATTTGTAACAGTGACAATGAAGATACAACAGAGCAAAGGCCGTGCAATGCAGGAAAACCAGTGCTTGGAGGAAAGGTTATAGCTTTCAATGCTTATATTAGAAGAAAAGTCTAAAATAAAACACCTAAGCTTTCCCTTAATATGCCAGTAAACAAGGGTAGAGTAAACCCAAAGTAGAAGGAAGAAAACGGTAAGAACAGAACACAGATCAATGAACCAGAGGAACAGACAGGTGCAAGGTGAGGAGGGATAGGAGGATGCTTTGGGAAACGGTAGATATCTCGTTATGCTGATCATTTTTATTACGGATGGAATGTTTGTGCTCCCCTCAAATTCACGTATGTAGAAGCCCCATCCCCTAAATGTATTGTACCTTTTGGAGGTAATTAGGGCTAGACCAGGTCGTGAGGGTAGAGCCCTGGTTGACGGGATTAGCGCCCTTTAAGAAGAGACATCAGAGAGCTTTCCCTCCCCCTCCGTGTGCACACAGGGGGGCCAGGCCAGGTGAGGAAGCAGCAGGAAGGCTGCCCTCTGCAAGCCAGGAGGAGAGCCCTCTGCAGGAACTGCGCTGGCCAGCACCTTGACCTTGGACTCCCCAGCCTCCAGAGCTCGGAGAAGGAAAGCCCCGCTGTTCAAGCCACCGTGTGTGTGTGTGTGTGTGTGTGTGTTATCACAGCTGGAGCAGACCAAGACAGTGGCGATAGATGTCAGGGTGTGTGTATTTGTCAAATTTGTGCTGTTAAACATATGTTAATCATACCCCCAGCAAAGCCAGATTTCAAAATGAGCTTTTGGCCTCACTGATTTTTTTCTGTGACTACCTCCTTCTCTGTCTCACGGGTGTCTGTTCTTATCTTTATTATCTGGGTTCACTCTGCTCTTCACTTTCTAGCTTCTTAAGGTGGAAGCTTACATCATTCTAGACTGTTTCTTTCTTTAATATGCGTTTCTAAAGCTATATATTCTCTGTAAGCACTGCATTAGCAACATTGCACGGATTTCTCTCTGCTTAGGTTTGCTGTTGTTGTGTTGTGTTGTTGCTGGCCCCTGGTTACGCTTATCTTTTATCCTGGCCCCACGAATTACCCCCGCATTGTGCAGTTTGATGTTCAGCTGCATACTTGGGCAGCTTTACACTCAGATTTGGGGGCTCACCTGTCCTGTAGGTCCTTTGCTGAAACTCCTGGAACTGCCCCTTCACCTTTAGCTGCTCTGCCGGCCCCGGTTTCTTCCTTTGAGCCACCAGCGTCCTGTCTCAGCAGTGTGGACCATGCAGGCTGGGGAGGGAACTCAGTCAAGGGCGTAGGTTTCTTACAGGTACCGTCAGAAGTGTTTCTGTCCGGTTTCCGCCCCGTTCCTCCAGGTCTGCGTGCGCACGCTGCTTGGCGGTCCGCCGGCGATTCCGGCGAAGCGTGGCTCCGGGTTCAGCTCTCAGCGCACCTGTGGCCCCGCCTCACAGGTGTCCTCTTGGCACGCCCAGCTGCCCTGACTCTCTGGGTGCCACATCCGCCGCCCAAGCGGGGTGTGGTTTTCCTGCCACCACGGTGGGGGTTTGGGAAGCGGCCTCAGGCAAGAGACCCTGCGCTGCGTTCTTCCTGACGCCGGGCACGCTTTCGAAAGCAATCTCTCCGCCGTTCCTTCCGCCTCTGTTCACTTCCCGGTGCTTTCAAACTGTGGCTTTGAGCAATGGTGTTCGGGTTTTGTAATTGCTACCTGTGAGAGGAGTCGCCCGGCCCCACCGTCCTCGGTCACCACTGTCCACACCCCCAACGCCCATTAATCCTTCCCGAGCCTCCAGGGCCACAGCCAGGATTATTACTTTTTCTGTCTCTTCCGTTAGCTTTTCCTGAACAAGGGTCTTCTGGGAATACATTTCTGTTCATTTCTATTTTTCGGCAAGTCTTTTTATTTTACTCTCGTTTCAAAAGCATATTTTTGCCCGATATAACATTTGAAGTTGGAAAAGATTGATTTTTCTCCCCGGGCACTGCCAAGACATCCCACTGCTGTCTGGCCTCGCGGCCCATCCGCCGTCCGTGGACAGCGCTGTGCCCGGGATTTGTCCCACGAGTCTGCAGCTCGGGCTGAGCGTGGCTGGCGCTGCTGCTTCTCCTGACGCCGGGGACTCCCTGCTGGGTCGTCAGCCGGTGGGTTCTCCGGGAAGTGGCTGGGGGGGTCTGGGGTGCTGGGCCTCCTTCCCCCTGTCTCCCCTCTGCAGCATCGCCCAGGCTGGGTCACACGGTGGAGGGTAAGGGCCTCCGGGGTGGGGACACTCAACAAGTCTCACTTCCTGATGCCTGTCTGCATCACACTTGCTATTATTTGATTGGACACAGGAAGCCACGCACCCAAGCTCAGCAGCAGTGTGGCGTGACATGGGGAGGCGAAGCCAACGGGCCGTCGCCGTGACAGTCTCCAGTACACTTTCGGGCCCAGTGATTCTCCCTCTTGAGGGCGTCAGCTCACCGTGTGTGGAAACACGTCGTCTCCTCGCTTGCCTGACCAGTCGTTTGTCTGACGTGTTCAGGGCGCTCCAGCCACGCTGTCCTGCTCCATGACAAACGCCAGCCTCCCCCAGGGGCATGCACCCTGGAACCTTCCAGAGCCCACGACTGGCTAGTCAGGGACAGTCTGGACACGGAGGAGTTGGTCCACACGGGGGAGGGCCCTCATTCAGCCAGAGCCCTGCTGGGGCTGCCGTAACTCGCACGGAGCCTCCGGCTCTGAGACTTGGGGGCGCAGAACCCACTTGCTGCTCCTCCTGTGAGATAATTTACCGCCAGTGAGGGGAACAGTGAGGTCGGCAGTGTGAGGACAAATGTGACCGACACACCAGCCTTTCCATGGAGGAAAGGATTGCGGAGGGCAGAGCCGTGCAGGTCTGGGCTGGGGCCGGGTCCCCTGACGCAGCCACAGCCCCTTCCCCTGCCACGGTGCATGCCGAGCACCGTCCCGGGGCACCTACTCGCCCTGCTTTCCGCCACCTGGCCGGCGCCCATGACCACAAACCAGACGCGCAACTGTCCTCCGCTCCGCAGTCCGGGCCAGCGACACAGTGTGTGAAGGGATGGGGCATTTCCATGCCACGAGGCTGCCTCATGAGCCAGGAGCGGGGTCTATGTGTCTATAAACAGGCTCCGGTGACGCTGGGCCAGCCCCGAGTCTGCTCCCGGCAGACACCAAGGACGTCACTTTCGTCCCTCAGAAAAGATCAGCCAGGCGTTTGTGAGCAGAAGAAACAGGGTGATTGCATTGGGAAGCACTTGCCAGCCTCATCTCTGTCTGCAACCTTTGCCCGTCTACGGGAACTTTGTTCCTCACCCTGTGGCTGCGGGCAAATGTGGAGCCCCGACCCCTCGCCCAGGGGATGTGGACCACTGCAGGGCCCCCGATGACACGGACCACCGCGGACAGCGCTGTAAGGCCCCAGCCGGCCCTCTGTGGCCCCGCCCAGCCCTGCCCAGGGCCTTTTTGCTCCCTCTCCTTCCTCCTGGGAAGGCCCAGGCCTCCCCCTCACACTCCTCTTACCCTCCCTGAGCACCTGCACCCAGCGCTCCCCACACCCCGCCCCTACCCCTCCTGTGCCTCTCCCTGGGGAGACGTCGGGATTGGTCCTCACGGGGGCTCTCGATTCCCGCCCTGCTCCCGCCCTTCCCCAGAGCATGCGCTGAGCCCGGGCCGGCCTCCCCCGCTGTGCTCACGGCTGCATCCCTGCACCTGCACATCTGCACGGCTGCTCCAGTGGTCAGTGCACGACAGTGAATGAATGAATGGAGGAATGGAGGAACGAATGATTCCCATTGTCACAGAAGAGTCAGTACTTGGAAAACACTGACACATCTAGATGGGCAGCAGGTGCTGGTAAGTTGAGCAGCAGCTGTCAGAGGTGAGCCCAGGTGAGCTGAACCTGTAGAGGTGAGCCCAGGTGAGAAGCACCTGTAGACGTGAGCCCAGGTGAGCCCAGGTGAGGAGGACCTGGAGAGTTGAGCCAAGGTGAGCAGCAACTGCAGAGGTCAGCCCAGGTGAGCATGAGCATCTGTCAGAAGTGAGCCCAGGTGAGCAGCACCTGTACAAGTGAGCCAGGTGAGCAGCAGCTGTCAGAGGTGAGCCCAGATGAGCAGAACCTATCAGCGGTGAGCCCAGATGAACAGCACCTGTAGAAGTGAGCCCAGGTGAGCAGCACCTGTAGAGGTGAGCCCAGGTGAGTTGTACCTGTCAGAGGTGAGCCCAGGTGAGCAGCAGCCTCTCCATGGGAGCTCAGGAGACATTGTCTTTGGTTCTTTCCCAAGTTTACTGCTCCTTAGAGGAACTTGGTCCATTTTCATATTCTCTGCCTCTTTCATTTTCCATCGTTTCCGTGTCTGACAACTCTGCCATCCGAGCTTGCTGGGCTTCTGATTCCGCTGCTGGGCTCTCTGCTGTGGCAGGCGTCCTCCTCCTGCATTTCTGGTTTCTGTGGACCCCTGTTTGGGGACTCTGCAGGGGAGCACCCGTGTGCCTGAGCGTGTCCCTGTAGAGTGACAGTGGGGCTCCTCTCTCCCCCCAGGACTGCACCAGGCTGGGAGCATGGACCCCAGTCCTGGGAGAGAACAGTCATTCAGCAGACGGATTTAACCCAGAATTCTGACCTCGGCATAGGTGGTTCCTGCTGTCTCCCTTGCTGGCAGGTGGAATTTTGGCTCTTCTTCAGAGGGTGCTGCCCAGGGTGGGGATGGGGGGGCTCCCAGCCTCACAGAGCACCCAGGCTCCAATCCCCGCCCCCAGCGTGCAGGGCTAGGGGCTGCTGCTTTCCCCACGCCCAGTGGGAGCTGGCCAGCCCCTTCCTGCTCAGGCCGCCGGCCCTCCTGCATGCCCAGCCATCCACACACCCCGTCCCTGCTCCCAGGAGGCCTGTGGTTCCCGAGAGCCAACCTCGTGTCCTCAGCTGAGTGTGTCCTGCGCCACCGCAGGTGAGTGCTCTGGGGCCATGGGAGTGGCTTCAGGTGACCCAACCTGGCCTTGCCGAAGCCATCTCTGCACATCCCAGAACAGCGTGGATCCTCTTGTCTGCTGCCGTCATCCCTGTCCCTTCCTGGGGCCCCAGGGACAGCGGAGGAAAAGTGAGACTTGTGGGGCGACTCCAACTGAAGCCCCCACATCCACCCTGCCCCCCAAATCCCACCTCTGCACTGCAGTGGCTGCACGTCCCACAGCCTGTCCCAGGCAGACCCGTCGCCCCCTCCTCCGGCGCCTTCCAGTGGGACATTCTGAGCCCCTGGGCCCCTCTGCTCCCCAAAGACAGGCTGGAGGAGCCCGGGGATGTGGGTGCAGGGCCGGCCTTGTCCGAGACACAGCCCTGGGCTCACGTTCAGGCTGGGGACTGCACACACAGACACACAAGCCCCTAAGAGCGAGCAGCCGCTTTAGGGGTGATCTGGAAAACACACATTTCTCCCACATCACGAGTGCAGCAAGATCAGCCCCTAAGCAGAAGTCTTGGCCACACCTTCTGGAACACTTGCCTGTGACTTGCTTCCTAGAGCAGAGGTCTCTCTGGAACAAAGCAGACACAGCCTGACCAGCTCCCTCCGCCCCCCAGGAGGTGCCCGCAAACTGGACGGACCAGAAACCGCTTGGCGGGATGACCTCACCTAATCCTCACTCATCCTCCCAGGGCAGCTCGCATCTCCCTGGCGTCTGAGGGGCCGGGGCGATGGCGGAACCCTGGAGGGCTGCAGAGGACGGCCGGGCTCACCCCTGCCCCGCGGCCCTCGGGACTTACCCCACAGCCTCTGACCCTGCTTATGTCCCGGTAGTGAAGCCAAAGCACCTTCGAGCAGAAGGGTTCAGCAGCGGGACTGTCTTTCTGGGTAGACGCAGCTGGTTTAGAGCTTCCTGGGCTTCTGTCTAAAGGAGGACAGAAAAGTCTAGAAGAACCCGCCCAAGTGGCCTTAGTGATCCTGGAGCGGTGGCGTTAGTATTAGAGATATTTCTCGTTACTCCCTTTCGCTGGTGTTTCTCTCCCCCCCCCATGACAGCGGAGTCTGTATTTGAAAAGAGTCAGCTGCACCCACAACGGTCTTCAGGTAGTTGAGTTTCCCACACTGTTGCGCCTCCATCACTCCTGCCCGCTGCCTGGGGGTGTCTGAGCCCACCCCACGGCCCCTGGCGAGACCCCGTGCCCACCCTGGGCCGCACCGAACACTCCCCGAAGCCGGGGGCTGCCCCGGGCCTCCACCCAGCCCCCCAGGACTGCAGGGCCCCCGCGGCCGTGATTAAGGCGAAGTCTGTGAGCCCGAAGCCGAGAGGTCTGTTTAATTATGGGGAAGTCAGAAGCTCATTCCCTCACGGTGACTTATGACATTTAGCCTCTGCGCCTGTGCAGCCTACATGTGGGGAAAATTGGCTACATTTTAGGAATTAAATTGATAACTTGACCAAATCGATTTCATTAGCGAACGTGTCATATTCGCCGTTAACGATGGCGGGCGCTGGCGTGGGAGCTGACAGCAGCCCCTGAGCAATGGGGCAGATGGCGGCGGCGCCGGGCCCGGCCGCGCACTTCCAGGAGGCCGAGGGGACCTGCTTCTACGCCCCGCGAGCGCACGCTGTGGGCTGGCTCTCCGCACCCACGTCGCCCGCGATCCTTCTGCCGTAATCTGTTCCTGGGCTGGAAGAGGAGGCTCACGGTCCAGCGTGTCCTCCCCACGCCCGGCCGGGGCCCCGCTGATGCTCACGAACGCGTAAGAGCGAGCTCCGCCCAAGCCCCTTGCTCCGGCCAGCGTGGGCAGGGGGCCGCGGAGGTGCAGCCCGAGGCTTCTGCCCACTGCCCATGCTGGTAGGAGCTGCGGAGCGTCCGGCGTGGCTCCACCCTTCCCGCCTGCCGCCCAGGGCAAGCGCGGTATCCGCACACCACATGTGACCTGCCCTGCAAGGACGTGGGGGCCTGGGCTCAGCCCTGATGCTGGGGTGGGCGTGCAAACCTCACAGCAGGGGACCCAGGCCTCTCGCCCTGCCTGCTTGGTGTGGCGTCAGCCCTTGGGGTGGGTCCCAGGATCCCCTTGGCCGCGTGGTCCCCCCAAGCTGACGTGGGCATCCGGGCCCTTTCTTAGAATCAAGGTGCCTGGAGCTGGGTGTGCCCGCTGGCCACGTTCTCGTCCCTCACCTCCGGCTGCTCTCCTGCCCACCAGGGAGGGGACGGGCTTTGCAGCTGGGCCTTTTGGCGACCTCTGGCTGAGCCTGAGTGGCCAAGGTCGGGCTGGTGTCAGGGGGAGAGTACACCGAAGGTGGCTTCCAAGGCGACCCCTCCTGTTAATTCCTTGCTCTGCAAAGGTGCCTCCAAGCCCTACATTGACCACGTCCAAGGAGGCCTCCAGCCTGACCACATCCTCCGCCGGGAGTGCTGTCTCCCTTTCTGTCTGTGGAGCGCCAATCCCATGGTGCGAAGGGAGACAGGCCTCACCCGCGAGGGTGCAGACGGTTGTGGATTTGGTGAGAAGGCGCCATCTGGAAGGCTCGTGACAAAGGCTCTGCTCTTGGTCCCCACAAGGCCTCCGCCCGGGGCACCCATCTGCTCTTGCTGAGACTGGCTGCAGCAGGAATCCTACTGACGGGGTTTAGAGAGTCCCCAGCCCCATATGTGACCATGTTCCTCACCTCCGCCTGCCCTCAGCAAGGGTCCCGCCAGGTCAGCTCGGCCAGACGCCCGGCCTGGCGAGTCCTCCTGGCCTGTCCCACCACAGTGGGATCCCGGGGTCTTGGCTGTGCCGGGGGGAGCCCACCTTGCCGCCCTGTGATAATCCCGATCCCGTCACTACAGCCGGAGCAGCCAGTTCCTTCCGTTCTGGCTGGGGCAGCTGGGTTTTCCCCAAGGCCCCCGGGGAGCCGTCCACCCACCTGCCCAGAAGGAAGCCCCCTCTGAGCGAGTGCAGAGTCGCCAGGAGGTCCGAGAGGTGCTGCCCGGCCACGCGCCACCCGCCCACCCACCGGCGAAGGAGACTAATTCCCTCCCTGCCGCGTTGGTGGAAAGAGTGAGTGAGGAGGCGGTCGAGGAAGAGGAAATCAATGTGGTTGTCGTTTCAGAGTGATCCCATGACCCTGGCGCGGAAGGAAGGACTAGAAGGCCTTTAAGCTGTTTAAGCTGCAGCGCACCCTCTGAGCAGCTCCAGCCGGGCGGAGGGGGCGTCGGGGCCACCCACAGCACAGGACAAGCCAGCGCGTGGAAGGAGCACGCACACACACGGGGAGGTGACGAAACCACAACAGTCCGCCCGGAGTTAGAGCGACCGTCTGACGTCCGGGGGTGTCCTGCTCGGGCTGGGGACCCCGGCTGTGGTGCTGATGAGGAGAAGTGGGGGGCCTGTGCTGCGCGGTCAGACCCTGCCCCTGAGACCTGGGGGTGGCTGAGACACAGAAGGATGCCCCGACCTCTGCAGCCCAACTCTGGGGGCTAGGAGTGCTCCCCTCGCTTGGGGCTTGCCCAGCTGGCCAGAACAAGGGTGGCCCGGGCAAAGGACACACCCCATACCATGTCCCTGTTTGCAGGGAGCAGGCACCATCCCTGGAGATGGAGAGGGCCGCGGGTGCCAGCAAAAGCTTCTGCACCCTCGTGGGCTTGCCCCAGCGGGGAGGTGCCCTGTGGGTTGGGGTGAGGAGGACCACAGCTCCATGGGCCGGTGGGCACAGTGGCTAGGACAGACACCAGATGGGGATGCCGGGATGTGTGCGTGGGGTGTCGGGAGCTGTCCTGACCCTGAGCAGCCTGGGTGCCTGCCCAGCCCCATCCCTCATCCCAGGCTGGCGCCGCCCCTCTGCTCTGAGCCCGCTCCCTCCCCTCTCCCGAATACCAATCAGTCACTCCCTCCTGTGCCCCTCCCTGGCCCTCCCCCTCCCGTACCAGGCCCTCTGGGGGAGCTCGCGCAGTGGCCTCTCTGGGCCCACAGTGGGTCCTGTCACTAGCACTGCTGGGCGGTGGTGCCACCCTCAGCTCAGACAGCAAGACAGGATGATCCGAGGTCTACCTGGGAGTGTCGTGTGGACCCCCCGAGGGGGCACCTGGGACTCTGGGACCTCAGGTCCTGGGGATCCACGAAGCCACCAGCTTCTCCAGCTGATGTCAGCTCAGGACGAGGATGGCAAAGTGGTCCCCTCCCGCGTGCCAGGGCGATGGGTCACTGTGGGATCCACACTGGGCAGGGAGCAGGCAGAGCAGGGGAGATGCAGGGGCCCTCAAAGGCCTGGAAGGGCCCTGGGCTCTGCGGTGGGTGCTGCTGGGGGTCAGCCCTGCCCAGCCGCCCTCCCAGGGTCTGGGCATGACCTCGGGGGCTCCTGGAGGTCAGGAATCCCGTAGGGTTCCTCCTCGGACCCCAATCCAGAGCCTGCTCAGCACACGAGCGCCATGGTGAAAATGGGCATAGGTGCACACTAACATGCACACTAACAACACACACACATCCAAACACACCATGTACACTCACACACACACATATGTGCATACGCTCTCACACTCACACACCAAACATGCCATGCACACACACATGCCATACACAGCATGCACATACACTCACACACATGCATACACACTGATACACACTCTCACACACCAAACACCATGCACACTCACATGCACACATGTGCATACACTCACACCAAACACACCAAACACAATCATGTATACACACCAAACATACCATATACATATACTCCCACACATACTTATGTGTATACACTCACATAGACACACCAAACAAACCAAGCACATACATACTTTCACACTCTCACATACCAAACACACCATGTACATATACTCACATGCACATATGTGCATACACTCACACCAAACATACCATGTACATACACCCCCCACATGTATATATACTCACACACACCAAACACACCATGTACATATACTCACATGCACACATATGTGCATACACTCACACCAAACACACACACATCATATACACACACCCCAAACACACCATGTGCATACACCCACACTTACATGTTTACACTCACACACACATCAAACACACCATGTACATATACTCACATGCACACATTTGTGCATATACACTCTCACACAAGACACACACGCACATGTATCCACACACGTTATCACACACCATGCACACACACTCACACACATATGTGCACACACCAAACACAGCAGGCACACACGCTCACATATGTGCGCACACACTTTCCCACTCTATGTCAGGCCCCTGCTTCCTGCTGCTGTGCCAGACTGTCCCCGCACACACCCACCCCAACCTGCACTGGCCAGTCCAGGACCAGCCACAGGGGGACCCCATGGGCACCGGTGACACTGGCTGCAGGACCGTACAGAAGCCTGCACCTCCCGGAGCCTCCAGACAGGCGGGTGCAGCCCCCTCCCGTCCAGCAGGCGGCCGCGCCGTCCCCGCTTTGGGACCCGGCAGCTGCGGCCCAGAGAAGCAGCCGTGCAAGCGGCAGAGCTCAGCCCAGACGGGCGGCCAGAAACCTGCACCGCGCAGGGCGCCGGGCAGTTCTGCATGACGGGAGTGCGCCAGCGAGGGGCTAGTGCCCGGTCACCCCTGAGGGCGCCGCGGGGAGGGAGCGCTCCGCTGGGGTCAGGACCGTCCGTGCGCCAGCGCGTCACATGCTACGTCACCCTCCAACTCTGGTGACGCCTCCTGAGTGCAGCAAGATTCCTTGTGCTACAAGTGGGGAAACTGAGGCTCAGAGAGGCACCAAGGCTTGGCCCAGGCCATCGCCACAAAGTGCCACGGGGCTCGGCGTCTGGGCAGGCCTGTGTGGCTCCACTCCGCTCCCGACCACGCCGCCGGCCCTGGCTGGAGAGCACCGAGACCCACAGCACCCCTCCAGACAGCAGGACGGGTCCCCCAGAGCAAGGCCCCCTGAGGGAGCGTGGCCTCTGCTGCTCCCGCCGTGGCAGCCCTGGCTCCAAGCAAGGCCGTCCTGGTGGGGCTGCCAGGCGTGGCCAGCGGGAGGCTCTGGGCAGAGACAGGGTCCACGGGAGGCCAAGGGGGACTCACCTGCGTCCTCTCCCTCGGCCGGCGGCCCGGCTGGCCCAGGGCCGTGTGGGCGTCACAGTGCAGGGCGAGGCTGGGATCCCGCTCGTCTCTGGGCTTTGGCAGCCTGCAAAGGGCTCTTTGCACATGCAGCCCCTCCAGAGACCCAGAAAGGGGGTGGCGTGACAATCCGTCGTCCCATTGGCGGGTAGGGAGCTGAGCACGGCTGTGCAGTCAGCAAAGAACAGGGCCCCAGGGCATCGGGCCCCTGCTGGCTCTCTTTTCAGACAGGGCAGGGGCACATCCCACCGCCCCGAGTTGAGTCAGGCAGTGACCTGCTTCAGTCTGTGCGCCAGGAGCAGAGGCGCCTTCGCGGCCAGTGCTGGGTTCCCGGTGTCACCCCCACTGAGCAACTCCCCGGGAGACGCCCTTGCCAGCCTGCACGGGCTCATGGCACGAGGAGAGGCCCGGGTCCACCCCTCTGCGGGCAGCCTGCGAGCACGGGCTACTGCCACACAGCACAACCTCAGCTCCCTCGACCCTGCACACCGACCCTGGCTCCGTGCAGCTTGGGGGCTCCTTCTGAAAGAGGAAGGAAGAGTCGTGGCCCTGTCCTGGCCACGCTGCCCCATCCTGTCTGAGTCTGCACTGACCACAGGGCCCAGGGCAGCTCACCAGGCCACACCTGCCTGAGGAGTCGGGCACCCAGGCCCTGCCTTAGAGGGGAAGGGGCCAGCTGGGTCCTGTGGCAGCCACAGCCCTGCCACCTGCTGCCTTCCCACCCAGGACAAGCCAGGTCTTTGCAGGAGGTCCTGTCTCTGCCTCCACGGCTCCGAAGACCAGTGATGTCTCCTTGAGCTGAAGCACAGGCGGTCGGATGGCCGGGGCCTCTCACCCCCGCAACTGTCCAGGTCGGTGTTTTGTAACAGGCAGCTGGAAAGTGACTGGTGTGACCGACCCCGCCCGGGTGGGCTCTGGACGCACCAATGGCCTGAACGCCACACCCTGCTCTGTGCGGAGCTGAGACTCCTTTGCAAAGGGGCCCTTAGCCACGGGTCTCCGCTGGGGCCCTGGGCGGGGGCGGGGCTGCTTCTCTGTGTCCAGGGCACGCGTGGGGCTGGCAGCCTCCCCTCTGGCTGCCGGATCTCCCCGCCGGGCATCGGGGAAACCAGAGTGAGACGCCTTTTGCATCTCACGTGGCTTGTGCGTGTGACCGACGATGGACCCAGGATGCAGCCCTGTGTGGGGGGTGCAGGGTGTTCAGGGGACAACAGACACCTCCGCGGCGCTGTAGCCAGCGCTGTCCCCTCACCCGGGGCCACCCTTGTGGGTGCAGAAAAACCTAGCGGGTTCAAAGACTGCGCGCGGTCCACGCACAGGCGGGGCCGGCAGAGCCTCAAGGGCCTCTGACGCCGCGTCCAGGGACAACATCTCCGTCTGTTCCGAGCCAGGGGCCCCCGCGCCGGCTGCAGCCCCTCGCCCAGGACACCACGGCCAGGGAACAGAAGCCATGCTTATCAAAGGATTTTTTTCTTTATTTTCATAATTTAGCTGAATCAACACAAAATTGAATACTGTAAAACAGGAAAAAAAAAATTATGCCGTAACATCTTAAATCTCCCGGGCTCTGCCCTCGAAGGTGTCTGCACGCACGTCCAAAAGAAACAGGCGACCGGCGGGGGCTGGTGGGGCCGCGGCCCCGGGACCCCGCCTGCTCTGGGCGCAGCCGCCGCCTCCCCGACGGACCCCGGTCATGGCCGCTCTCAGTCCAGGACACAAACACCTCTGGGTCGTGACGGAGAGGAAGAGACGTCCTCGCGGGTCTTGAATAAATGGAGTTCCTTCCTGCATCTGTAGTCTATGGTAGCCGGAACGGCGTCTATATAGTTATTTTTTTAAAACCTTTTTTGTTTTTTAGTAGCATAGAACTAGCATAATATCATGTTAATTGGACTCTTAGGTAGTATACTGCAGCGGGAACGCGGGGGAATGAGGGGCCCGGCGTGGGGCTGCCGGGGACAGACCCAGGTCACCCCGCGCTCACGGGCCCC
>CAUYMX010062219.1:0-13181 GCA_963573855.1 Lepilemur septentrionalis | reverse complement strand
TGAACCATCACTTATGAACCGGCACACGGGTTCCCACCAGATGCATCATCTGCCAGCACCTTGATCTTGGACTTTCAGGTCACCAGTACTGTGAACAATAAATTTCTGTTATTTGTAAGATAACCAGTTTACGGCATTGTTGTAGTAGCCTGAACAGACTAAGACAAATCATTAGATTGATGTAGAAGGAGGTTGCTATACCTTGTACCAGCTTGGTTTACTCAGTCAAATGTGCTTATCTTTTCCCAACTATGGGGAGAGACTTCCTGTTGGCAGTTGGAGTATTTGTATCTTTTCCCAACTATGGGAAGAGACTTCCTGTTGACAGTTGGAGTATTTACACTACAGAAATCATAAATGTTACAAATCAAGTTGCCAACCGCCCATCTTGTTGTTAAACATTTAGCAGCATCATTTGCCAGTATCCCACTACATAGCAAAGACTATAAGGCACCACAGAACTCATAACTAATGGAAGCACTGTACCTGTGTATGAGTAATATATGATAATTAGATGATCAAGTAGTTTCTGGGACAAAAAAGCAGAAATCAAGAGATGAAGTGTTCTTTTACACAATGACTGGCATGAGAAAGTAATGATGTAGATTGGTAGTTTCCAGACTGAGATTTTTATTGCAATTAAAGTTTTTTCTTTAATCTCAGGGTGATCAAGGGTTTCTAATTTCTATTTTGTCAGTGAAATTATTAAAAATATATCTTGCCATCTCTTCTCATCTTAATTTCACTCCTGAAGGAATATTTACTATTATACTAAAAGTACTAAATGCTAAAGAATACTAAAGAGTATACAATTTAAAACGATATACTCTACGAATAAGTTACAATTCTTGCTAGGAAATGAAAATATACATTATGTCACCACCATTTTACTATGTATCAGTTAAAGCTCTGCCACAAGCTGGATAGGCACTTTGGACCCCCTGCACAGATAATTATATTAACTTTTCTTAACAAGGAAATCATCAATAAAGATAGTAAGAGGACTATGCTGAGAAAAGGTAATAAATATCTAGCCTTGAGCAATGCTGAGAGTTGAGGCCGGCAGATGTAATATCTAGTCACACTGGAAAAGGCCATAGAATGTCTATAGTTCTCTTAGCTAAGGATGACTTTTCAAATTATCTAAATTTGTGACTTTTCTTCTCAAAGCTCACTAGTAGGTTTCTTGTAGGAATTGTTTTTTAAGCGTTACTTTTCTACAGAAAAAAAAAATGTGTCAATCTCCAAACACAAGTATGTAGTCCCCTTACCGGATATCTCTTATTAAAATTAATAGTCTGCCACTCTGATTTATCCATTAGTTTTTTGTACATTGCACTTAGCTTGATAATTCCTGGGTATTGATAACATGAAGTTACAGAAGGAGCAAAATGACCTAGAGACAAGGTAAACTAGTGCCAGCCTGGCCTGGTTAACTTGTCTTGGTAACTCATCTGGGTCAACAGTGTCCTTTAAACTATGATAAATAATATTTCGATTGATCTGAAAAATGTTCACTTTTTTGATACTTTTGAAAATGTAACAGGAACAGTATATGTGTTATGTCACTTCACTTTCTGTCAAAAGATTGATATGTGTGAAAACAAAAAGAACAATAAAACTCTTGTACAGTAGCAAATTAGCCAAGGCGCCACTGTGTGTTTGGCATATTTAACAAAGCAGACCAAGAGCTCCAAATCAACCCTGAATTTGTTTCTGTAAAGTAGGATTATTATTGACATTTCCAGCTTGAGGGGCCACTGAGAGTGGACCAGTTGATTGTTGTTCAATTATCTAATTAAGTTTCAGGAAAGATGTGAATCAGAAGATTAGCCAGTATCTGAACTAAATTGTAGAAGCAGACCAATATTGGTCAAAAAACAGACTATGATGATCACTGAGTGTATGACATGGGTCGACTCTGATACTCTTTGTCAGCTACTTTACTGATAAGTGAAAATACATACAACCTTAAACTTCCAAATTAAAATGACTGAAGAAATGAAAAAGAACCATGAATAATTTGTGATTTTAAGCATGTAGGCTATTTTAGCTTATATAAACTCTGAAGAGCCAGTAAATAGGTAAAAATAAAAAGAGGAAACTTTTTCCCAAATCACTTCTAGTCCAGACAATACTGTTATCTAGAATAACAAAATACCAATAAGCAATAACAGTAAATCAAAGTATTGATGTTTCAAACTATCATTTAGAGACACAAAAGTAGAAAAATTATTTTGTTAATTACCAGTAAAGTGTATATATCATTTATGATCAATTTCATCTATGATAGAATGACAGACATGACAAATTGAGATAAAAGTAGTTTTATTTCATGTAGGTTTGGGTTTTATGTTGCATGCCAGCAGTAATCAATAAATTGGGATATATTGTCTTGTTTCAACCACCATTAGGTTACAGCACGGAGATATAGGATTATAGAATGAGTTGTATTTGATGGGCCGGTGCCAAGTTCAGGTGACATAAATAATGTTCCACAGTGGTTGGTTCCAGAGCTATTGTTGAACATTTTAATCAGTGACTTTGATGATTGAATTGTGAACATGATCATTAATTTTGCAGATAAATGGTGGACAGTGACATCTCCAGAACTTCAGAGGAGAAGAATGAGAATATAAAATAACCTCAGGAAATTCCACAAGTTGTCAGAATTAATTATGATTAAATTCAAGAAGGACAAATGAAGGTCATCATGTTGATTAAAAAAAGGGGGGTATATAAAAGTAAGGAAATGCTGTTTATGCTTAATCATAGTTTAAGAAAGTGTGAAACACTTCAAAGTCGGGAGTTAAAAAGTCAAATATGGGTACACAAGATACTGCTGCGTTTAAAGGGATCAAGAGCTTTAGTTACTTGAATGAGGAATGGACGGTATGGTGGTGTGTGCAAAGAATTTGGGACAGGAAACCTGGACTTAAATCCAAGCTCCACATTTCCCAACTTTGAGATCTTTGGCTAAGCTATGCTGCATCTCTGTCTCATTTGAATGATGAAGTTCACTAGTTCAATTAAATACAAATAATTGGAAGTAGTTATATAAAAATATATAGTCAATTTTAAATTGCTATACTAATGATGGTTGGTGAAAATAAAGACTTTTTTAAATTATATTATATTTTTATAAAGATTAGAATAGTCTCTCAAATCACAGATATTTTATTCTTATTTCAGAATTCATGAAGGGGCTGGGCGTGGTGGCTCACGCCTGTAATCCTAGCACTCTGGGAGACCGAGGTGGGAGGATAGCTTGAGGTCAGGAGTTTGAGACCAGCCTGAGCAAGAGCGAGACCCCGTCTCTACTAAAAATAGAAAAAAAATAGCTGAGCATGGTGGCACATGCCTACAGTCCCAGCTAGTTGGGAGGCTGAGGCAGGAGGACTGCTTGAGCCCAGGAGTTTGAGGTTGCTATGAGCTAGGCTGATGCCACGGCACTCTAGCCAGGGCAACAGAGTGCGACTCTGTCTGAAAAGGAAAAAAAGAAAAAAGAAAGAAAGAAATTCATGAAGAGTTTAAAGTAATTTAAAGGACTTACGTAAAGGACTTAGATAACATTATTAGAAGATGTTAAATTGCATTTGATTTTTTTTATTTCTTAACTAAAAAGTAGTAAGAACATTTCTAGAATGCAGATGGGAAGTAAGTATTTTAAAATTGCCTTTTATCTAAAAGTTATATTTTCTAAACTATAGTATTTAGAGATTTAACTTTTGTTATAAGCCAGAATTATTAGGCTCGAATATACTGTGAAATCTTTGATTTTTTGAGTTTCAAAAAGACAACTACAACTTTATTTTCACCTGCCTGAGAATATTCAGATAAGGTCCAGGCTAAAAAAAGTTTGGATATTGTCTAAAAGATCTTTGAGGCCTTCCTGGCTTAGTAGGTCTTTTTATTTTTCCTTTTTAAATTTGTTATTCAAAAGTCCTCAATTCCTTGTTTTTACTTGACTGAAGTCACTTCTACTTTGTTGCTTCTTCTAACATACAAAGACATCTTTAGTTTGCTATTTTATAAAGACTTAGGTTTTTATATTTCTTCTAGTCTTACGGAGAAGGAGAAATAGAAAAGGCAAACCTCTAGATGAAGTGCTGTGATAGAAAAATAGAATCCTATACAAATGTATGGCTACCTCTGTTTTCCTGGGACAGAGACATTTTTGAATTTATGAAGTATATACAAACAGAGCCCCAAAATTCTAATTTGAATATACCATTTATGGAATTAAGCTTTGATAGGGGCAGATGTAAGTGAGGCAGGGTGGGGGTGGAGGCAGGGAGAAACCACTCAGGTAAACGTCAGGGATCAAATATACAATGTTAACATAGATAATTTAAGCATTTTTCTTAAAAAAAAAAAAACTATTAATGTCTTTCACTTACTAGTCTGCATGATCTGAAACCCACAGCCTTGACATGAAAAACCATTGCTCCTGATAGAATAGTTTAATTTGCATCTGTGGTTTACTACACACATAGATCTTTCCATATATTCTATTTTATTGGCATGAAATTCTCACTGATCCAGGCGAATTTATATTAAGATTGCGTGGTATCGTGAAATTTGTACAGGAAGATTGGAAAAACATATTTTATGCCCAATAGACTATTCTATTATTTGTAGCATTTGTATCAAAACCAACTTATATTTGCTCAATTGCAAACAATGTTGCATGAAGCATTTAACCCCCAATAAACATGCTAGTTATTCAAATAATGTAACTGTTGGGAAAACAAACAAACAAAAAAACCTGATGTGAAAATCCCTTAGCAATAAGGAATCAGAATGCTTCTAAGAAGATTTACATCATTTAAGTCACTAAAATAACAAAACACATTAAATTTAGAACTCAAATATTTAATGATGATACAAGTCAAAAATTGGACCCCGTTTTCTGCACCAGAAGGATATCAGCACTTTTTTTTTTTCTCTAACAATCCAGCTCTTCTTACTACAAGAGGATCAGGGTAAACACGAATTTTCTCTTATTCTCACCAGATATGAAATCCATGCTTAGCAAAATTGTAGCTTTTCAGCTGGTAGTTTTTAGAACAATGCTTACAAAACACTAATACAGAGACACATCACCTGAGGATCTTGTAAAGCTGCAGATTCTAAATCAGCAGTTCTGGTGCTGGCCCCAGACTCAACATTTCTAATAAATCACCAGATGATGTCTGTGAGTAGTAGCAAAGTCCTGGAGGATACTTAGAAGGGATAATTCACCAAGTCGGTAAACTACTACCAAAGTTTTGATGTAAAATTCATGCAAATTGGAAAAGTGCAATAAGAAGACAAATATAATGTAGCAGGAATTATGACTGTGTTCTCAAGAAGTAGCTAAGGAAACAGAGCTAAAAAAAAATTGCACCAACAACAGAGGCCAGTGCCCTGTATTACTGTCAAGAGGCAGTAATCCTTTGAATTTCTCATTAATACTCATAAAATATTTACCAAACCAACAATGCAATGCACAATATAGATGCATTAGTATTCTATTTTGAGTCATACGCTCCCTCTCAAACCTTTGTCTGGAAGCAGATTTCCAATAGCACATGATATTAATATACATTTATTTTATATTTATTTTTATATAATTTATAATAATATATTTAACAAATAAACATATTTGTTATATTTATACAAAAATATCATTAAGGACAATTTTTTGAGCAAAAGATATTATTGATGACATTTTTAAAAAATGTAACTACTTGTATGATATTTCTGTAACATTCAGGTGGAAATGCAGTAATGATTAACTCACCTTCTGCTTCTGAGATTATTTATAAATGATGCTATTTATTTTTGTTATTTTTAAATCTATGGAAAGAGTAAAATAGTGACATGAGTATCATAGTTGGAAATGAGAACCCTTGAAATAAAATTATTACCCGTGTGATTATAACTGTCATGAGCCTTTGCTTCTTGAGTAGAAAGAGGGGGATAATAACTGACTCATCTAGAACTGGGAGAATGAAATGAGCTAATGTATGCAAAGTCCTTAGCACTGTATCTAATCCCAGTTAGCAACCTTCAATTTCTAGCTTAAATTATTAGTACTCTTAATAATCTGATTTGCTGTGAAAATTGCATAAATGAGAATATTTATAAAACACCTTTTATCATTTAACTCATCGTAACAGCAATAGTAATAATGATTCTACCACTTATTGAATACTTACTTCATGTCAAGCATTGTGTGAAAAGCAATGAATAATCTCAGTTAATTGCCATACATGTCTGAAGTTTATAATCAAATCCAGAAAACGTTGTGTGGCTTGCCTAAAATCCCTAACATCTGTAACAGCAGAACTGGTATTGCAGTTTTGATTTGTCTAATCTCACAGTTCTTGATCTTTCCCTCTATACTCAGAACCGTTCCCTGTGTCTTGGTCATCTGTGAAATGAGATTAATGATGTGGCCCATAAACGCTTGTTTTAAAAATTAAACCAAATAATAAATACTGAAAAATCAGCACAATGCCTGGCACAAAGTTAGCGGCCAATAGACAGCCTTGAATGCAGAGATAGTTGGGTATGTAAGTAAATATTGGATTTGGAGTAGGCTCTGCTTACAACAGCAACAGCCGTGGTTAAGGTTTTCAGCCGTATGACTTTGTCATCAGCTTCTTCTCTTTTACTGCTGTCTATGCAGTGTTTCCCATCGTGTCCTTGATTCTATTAGGCTAAATATAATATAACATTATTGTGGCAAAATAAGCATTCTGCCTTTTTTGGATTTCTGGTAAAATATTCCAAATACAACTTTCCTTTTGCTGATGTTGTTAATTGCACAAATGCTCATGTCATCTTGTTTAGACTGCGGTTTCATCCTGTTTTGACTATCATCTTGCCCTTGTGCTGGTCTCCCTGATGACAGGCTTCAGCTGGTACATCCTGCGCCTTGGAGTCTGATAGGCATCAGCTGCAGCACATAGATAAATTCTGCTTCAGCTAGCTGCCAGACGCAAATCTGTACTAAAAGGTACTTTTAATTCTCCTTAAGAGAATATTTTTAGATTTATGCATAAAAAGATGTCCTTCCTTCTTGAATATTTGAAAACATCTAATAAATCTTTCTTCTGTTTTCTCATGTGTGTTGGATTAGGTGGCATGAACAGAGCACCAATGGCCTTTTCTGTTATGCATTACTAACACTAGTGCCTTTATAAAGATACCATTTATCTTTTATTAGCAGTTTTAAGACCGATGATATTGGATTTATTACATGTACAGTAAAAAGAAAAGATAAGGGTGTCAGAATTGCTAATGTTTTCCCTCCAAAAAAATAAAAATAAATAAATAAAAGCAAGTTACCAGCCCTCACCCAAACAAATGCTATAAACACTGCCCAGTTTAGCACATTTTTTTCCCTACAACTGTGCATTCCATATCTTCCATCTGCTTCCTCTTTTATGTTTGTGGTTTTACCTTATATGAATTAAAAATACCAAATATTAGAGACACTGAAAAATACAAAGGAATTCTGTTCCACTGAACAGCAGAGTATTAGAAGTCTGTATATGGAAGTCAGAGCTCCGTCAGAGGTCTTGGGACCACATGCATCCTTGAGTCAGAATGTTATCACCACATACCTGGGATACTGTAAGGCTGCAATTATTTCTATCTGGTTCCATTCTAGTACAGTGGGTCTGGCACAGTGCTATAAGATTTTAGTTCTCTAAAGCAGCGGTCCCCAACCTTTTTGGGACCAGGGACCATTTTCATGGGAGACAATTTTTCCAGGGACCGGGGTGGGGGGAATGGTTTTGGGATGATTCAAGTGCGTTACATTTATTGTGTATTTTATTTCTATTACTGCTACATTGTAATATATAATGAAATAATTATACAACTCACCATAGGTTGGGGGCCCCTGCTCTAAAGTGTTATTTCTAGCATGCTGTAGATCTTTGTTCCTAACACATTTCTATTTTTATTAGGATAATTACCTCTGCCTCATTGTGTGTAGTCTTAGTATTGTGGAAATCTGTCTGCCTTTTACTACAGCAGCAGAAAAATCAGAGCCTTCTGCTCACTAGTTAATAACAGAGAAGGGATATGTGCCTATACTTGGCCTCTTGGATGATCCCTTCAAGTACTTAGAATCTTGGAGTGTCATAAAAGTAGAGGAGATAGTTGTGTTAGTTTTCTTAATGAGAGTGGCTCCGAATAAAAGGAGGGCCCCAACTGGAGCATTTTTGCTATGAGTGCTTGCCCACAGTTTTTGCCCCCCTTTTACCCGGGGCTAAATCCTGCCCCAAATCCTGTCCCTTTAGTCTCCTAACTTCCCTTAAAGAACTTGGATGCTTGCAATCAAGAAACTCCGCATGATAACTTTCTTCACCATTTTTTATCAGAGCAGCTGTCCACAGAATAACATATCAGCTCCTTAGGATCTGGAACAATTCCATTTTCTAATATTGCCAGTTACCTTTATTCAAACAAATGCTTTACTTGAGGTGGACTGATTTATTTATGTGTGCTTGTGTGTGTTTGTATTATAATAATATGTATGTTTATGTATCTTGACACCCCTGAAAGGAATACCCAATCCCCATACCTCACTAACTACCCCTTTCTTCTTTTATTTGAATCTCACCTATTTTCAAATCCTAGGTCACTCTTCCAAATCTTTTGTAGAGCCTTTTTCATTACTAGTTCCATGATGGCATCTGCTCTATTTAGCTTTCGTAACAATTATTGCTGTGCAGTGCTAATATTCGGTAAGGTTCCTGAGCATTATTAACTCAATAAATTGTTAGTTATCTTTTCCTACATCCATTATTTCACCAACTAGACTTTAAACTCTATCATGTCTGAGTCCAACGCTTACATCTCACTGAATTCCCACAGTGCTTAGCATATGGTTTCATGAAATAATCTTATTCTTTAATTTGTCTTTTTGTGCCTTGATGGTTAATTAATGTCCTTCCTGCTTTTGATGAATTTTTGCTGGGAGGATTTTTTTTCCTTTTTCTCTTCTAGAAAGTAATAATTTGAGTGACCACTTTCCTTGACTCTGCCATTTCTTTGTATTAATGATGTCATTTGCCTTTGTAAATGTAAAGGGTTTTATTTTAAGGAAAACGTAGATTATGTAAATGGTGACGTTCAGTCACAGTAAAGCAGAGAGCTCAAACATTTAAGAAATGACCTCAGTTTGGTGGTTTTATAAACTGATAATAGCTAATGGTTATTGAGTACCTACGAAGTGCCAGTCAGAAAAGTTTCATGTAGATTGAGTGTGACGTACTCATTGAATTTTCACAACATTCCTCTTGGAAGGTACCGTATTTTACAGATGAAGAAACTGAGATTAATGAGTTTGAAAAGCCTATTCAATATTTCCTAGCTGATAAGAGGTAAATGAGGAGTGAAAAATAAGAATTCTGCTTCCAGAACCCTAACACTGAACAACAGTGCCATAAAGGCATTGTTGCAATTTATAGATAAAGACCAGCAAAGAAAATTTTTAAAAATACAGTGATTTAATGCTACTACTACCTCTAAGGACTACAGAATAACTTAGTTTATGTGGTCACTTATACAACATAATTTTGAGAGGAGCTAAGAAGGCTGACTGATCATAAAACAACACCAGAGTAGGTCCAAGGTCAAATGCTCAAAAGACCGCTTCTAGAACTATTCCTTTCAGAACACGTCCTAACTACTTAAATGTTAGACTTATTTGTCTTCAAGAAAATATGTGGCATTTGTATGTCAAACCTCAAGAAACAAATCCTCTCCTATCACTACTATCTTTGGTCCTTAATATTCTTAATTTTAGCCCTTTTATGAGTGAACTCTTATTCTCTTAACTATTTTGTTCATTACTTTTAAAATATGTGCTAATTTTTTTGTTTCTTAAAAACTGTGCAGCATAATGAATCATTTTATTTGATGAAAAAATATCGCCTCTTTAGCTGTAAGAAGATTGTGGTATAAAGGCTGGGAAAATGCTCCAAATTAAGGAATTTTAAGGAGACAAGACAGCTGAATTTAGTCTAATCCTTGAGTGTATCCTAAATGGAAAAAAAAATGCCATAATAGACATTATTAGGACAATTGGCAACATTTAGATATGTACTATACATTAAATACTATGGCACAAATGTTAAATATCCTGAATTTGATAACTACCCTGTGGATACGAATAAAACTGTACTTGTTCTTAGGAGATGAACATTGAATTATTTCGAGTAGGTGTATATGCTGTCTGCAATTTGCAAACCAGACAACAACAATAATGTATATCTATATAGGATGCTAAAACAAACAGTAAAATATTAAACTGTGACTCTAAATAAAGATTATATGTGAGCTAATTGCACTATTGTAAATCTTCTGTAAATTTGGAACTTTTTAGAAGTATAAAAGTTAAGAAGTAACTGTATAAAATGGTAAGAATACTGTATAATATAGTTTAACTCTTTGGGAGACAGGAAGTATTCTAAAAATCTCAACTTCTTTAATATAAATACTTTCATTTATATGAATCATATATCTATATGGGCAGTTAATTCTCACTGAGGTATTTTTTTATAAATTTCCTAATGATTAATTTGAATCCAGGTGGCATATTAGTGAATGGTTTTTAGCATATGCATTATGAAATGTCTTAAAAATTCTGTAAATATGAATTGTTTATACTATGTATCAACTGAAATATTTAGCATAAAATATGATCCACCTTACTCTACTCACTGTTCTCTAGTTCTCTAAAGATGCTTCAATGGTAAACTACAGCATGGTAATCTACATTAAAACATTGCAATAAAAATGCATTATCAAAATAAATGGTAGAAGATACTATTGACTTGGTAATGTTGTGACATAGGAACAGGGCAATTTACCATATAACATAACATAATATATTTATTATATTTAATAAAGTGTAATAAATATAATGTAATAAAATAAAATATACAATTCCATAGTCCATTTCAACACCCATTTTATAATAATTGAGAGAGCATGTAGACATAAAATAACTAAAAATATATAAGATTTGAATAACACTATCAACCAAATTAACCTAACTGATATTTGTAAAATACTCCAACAGCAGAAAAATACACACAATTTTGAGTGTACAATATTGAGATAGACCATTATTCTGGGTTATAAAGCAAGTTTAAATAAATTTAAAAGATTCAAGACTTACGAACTATTTTTCCTGACCACAATGGAATTAAGTTAGAAATCAATAAAAGGAAGATATCTGGAACACCCAAACATTTGGAAATTAAATAACATACTTCTGAACAACCTGTGGGTCAAATAAAAATCAAAGGGGAAATTAGAAACTATTTGTACTCTCTAAAGGAAATTAGAAAGTTTGTGAATTGAATAAAAATTAAAATAGAATGTAGAAGCAATTAGCTTAACAAAATGAAGCTATTAAAAACAAATTCAGTATCTTTTCTACCACAGAAGTTATTTTTAATTCAAGACTCTATACAAACAAAAAAAATTAACACATATTTTAAAAGTAATGAACAAAATGGTCAGTTAAGAAAATAAGAGTTCATTCATAAAAGGGCTAAAATTAAGAATGTTAAGGGCCAAAGATAGTGGTGATGGGAGAAAATTTGTTTTTAATTTAATATGTCCTTGGAAATAAATTCAATATCTGACACATGGGAAAACTCCAGAAAATTGTTTCAACTAATAGGAACATATTAGGACAAAGTAGTATTAATAATTATCAAGTAGACTAGGTAGAACTGAAGCACAGTTCTACAGTTCATTGATACCTGTTCTTTTATAATATATCAATGATATATTCAAATTCATTCATTCATATTACAAATATACTCTAAAGGACTATGGCCTCTTTTCAAATACATATTAATCAAATAAAAGTAATACTTTAAAACAAATCCTCACATGATGTCATCACTACAAAATATAATACATGACAAAGATTATTCCTACAACCCATCTTATCAGGTGGGGCAGAGCTGGTTCCAAATACGGCACTGAGTTTCTTAGTCTCTTAATGAATTCAAGAATTCAAAATGTTTATTCATGCTGCTTCAAAAGGACTTCTCAGAAGTTGAAAAATTAAATCTTATATATGATTTATACATGGTCGTGGATTTTAAAATGTAAACTCCAGACAAAACGTAACTTATTCTTTAGGTTAGGAACCATGAATATTCAGAAAACTGCTTAAAGAAACAAAAGTAGGAACCACAAAGATAGGAGAGCTATGTTAGAAAAATGTATTAACACGCTTGACAATGTACTGGTAATATAAAATACTCTGAATTGAACATAGGTCAGGATAAATGAAATGAACAAGCATGTTAAATGCAAATTATGTGGTCCTGGGAGAAATTAAAATGAAGGCTCAATGTGGTACTTATCAAACTAAACATATATCTCTGTGACCTCTTGTTACTAATAAAAACTCTATGTGACCATGTATGTATACATCTATTAGTGTTTACCTATGATTTATAATGTATCATTGCTTATATATATATGAATGTATACATATATTCATAGAAGTTTCTCCTTATTTTAAAAATTACATATTTTTTATGTCATTTAGGATATAACAATGTGAAAGTTAAAAAACCTTATAAGCTTTGCTTATATATTAAAAAATAACTTCCCAAGTTTTAGATCTTTTTATGATAAAAATTCCTAATTTTATTGTTTTAAGTCAGTTTTAAAGATTTAAAAGAGTTAGTTATCAGGACTCTATTAATAAGAAAATGTAATTTTTTGTGGGTAACTGAATAATATGCTTGTTGCATATTCGTTTATGCCAAGAAGTTTGTATTCTGTATTGACAATCATTTTAAAAATGATTTCTTATCATTTGTAAGATATAATTCCTTTTCCTTTTATACAATCATGAAAGTATAGACTTCATTGCATTTTTCTAACAGACGTTCACAGTTATTTTGTACTTTTTGGTTCACAAGATCTCTGTAAACAGTATTGCAAATCTTCTAAACAAAATGTTATGTATATTTAACAACTGACATGGTCCCAATAATTTGAAGAATGAAATATTTGGCTAATGAAGAGATTGCATGTCTTTACATATACATAAACATTTGCTCATTAAGGAAGGTCATATAATAAGGAGTGTACACTGAATTCATACAGTCTAGATAAATGCCATAACAAAATAACCTTTG
>CAUYMX010062217.1:0-28332 GCA_963573855.1 Lepilemur septentrionalis | reverse complement strand
AGACAGAGTCTCACTCTGTTGCCCAGGCTAAAGTGCTGTGGAATCAGCCTTGCTCACAGCAACCTCAAACTCCTGGGCTCAAGCGATCCTTCTGCCTCAGCCTCCCGAGTAGCTGGGACTACAGGCATGTGCCACCATGCCCGGCTAATTTTTTTCTCTATATATTTTAGTTGGCCAATTAATCTCTTTCTATTTATAGTAGAGACGGGGTCTCGCTCTTGCTCAGGCTGGTTTTGAACTCCTGACCTTGAGCGATCCATCCGCCTTGGCCTCCCAGAGTGCTAGGATTATAGGCGTGAGCCACCGCACCCGGCCGGATTAATAATACATTCTAAATGTTGAAAAACCCATTCCTCTTCCTCCACTCAGCATCTTCACCATGAGCAGACAGACATACATACTTCAAGCAGGAAACCAAAAGAGTCTTCTCTGGGAAGCTAAGCAATTCACAAAAGGAAAGGAGAAAAAAAATACTACCTTAGGAGTCCCCAAGGAAAGAGCCCAGCCAGATCACTCTACATAGAAAACCAAAGTAAACAAAACCAACTCATGTGCACAGAGCTTCCAATAAACTTTTTACCTAATTAGCTAAATAGTATCTAATACAAGGGACAGAAACAGATGTCCAAAACAGATGTATTTAAAATATGATAAAAACACTTTGGAGGAAACAGACTCTGAGAGAAGAAGAAACTATTAGTGATATCCTCGGAGATATAACTGAAGAGATAACATCCAGGAGACAAGAAAAAGATTTTTTCTTTAAAGTGCAAAAATATCTGTTAGAACTTTTTTAAATGACAAGGGAAAATACAAAACTCAACGGAAGGCCTGGAAGATAAAATCGAGGAAGACTCAAAAGAACAAAAAGACAAAGAGAAAAAATAGTAGAGAAATGACAAGTAAATCAGAGAATCAACCCAGTGGGTCCAATATCAAAATAATAGGCATTCCACAAATACAAAAACATGGAGGAAAAAAACCAGGAAACTTCAAAGAAATCATGTCATGCAAGAAAATTTCCCAGAATGAAAACTGTGAGTTTCAAGATGAAAAATTGCTCAATAAACAAAAAGAATATATCCTAGAAGCTTCCAGAGAGATAAAACAGTTTTCCTACAAAAGTCAAGAATGAGAATGGCTATCAGTAAGCCTAGAAAGCAACTAACTATTAATAGTTTAGCCTGAAGCAGGTCAGAAGGTGCCAATGGAGGGTTCTTCAACAAGATTAAACTGATAGAACACTTTGTGTGTTTGAGAGTATTGAGAGGAGATTTGCATAAATGGGGAGAGGTTGGGGCTAATTAATAATAAACATACAAAAAACAAAACAAAGAAAAAAGCCATAATTATTAATGCCCAGAAAATAAAATAGTATACAGAAAAGGAAAAGTAACTATAGTATCTTATAAGGCTCAACAATAAGTGTTTGCATACAAAATGTGAACACTGAATATTGATCTAACCAAAATTAAGATTCAACTATACTTGAACAGTGAGGGGATGGGAATTGGGGGAGGGAATGAGGGAGAACTCCATCCTCATCTTTATTACAGGGCAGTGAATAGAATGCCTACAACTGAATGATCAAGAGGAAGCATTATCAACACACCATTTAGAGACAGTGATGTAAATATCAAAACAACCAGCTGAAAGAACTAAAACGATTGCCTTGAAGAATCAGGGTGTGAGAGGAGGAGGACTGGATGGTAGTTCTTTTTCACACCAAGCCTTGCTAAACTATTTGAACCTTTCCACTATGAACACATAACTTGGTTAAAAAACAAATTAAAAATAAAGGATATCCTGCTCTGACTCTTGAGAATAACATAAGCATCACCTAGTTCTTCTCTAATCTTCTCAGTCCTAGAACACAACCTGTGACAACTCCCTGTCGGTATCCAACCTCTCATCCTTCCATAAAGATGCCACTTATATTCCCCCCACCCTATGAAACCATAGGGGACTGGGGTTAAACTCCTACGAGTCCAACCTCACACAGACCAGCAGGTGGCTTCTTCTGGAGAAGATGTGTCCGTCTCGGCACTCCACATGAAAGCTTCGTCCAAGCAGTTGGTGCCACTGGGGAGACAGAGGGAGTGGCTCCATCAGTGCAGTGGTCTAGTTTGGTTGCCAGGAATGCACACCTTCCTTTCCAGGTGACTATTAACTTTTTCCTGTCACTTTTTTTAAAAAATCAGAGTCAAGTTCCATGACTTGGTGCCATCCAAGGTCAAGCTGAATCACAGGGCTTGGGAGGCTATTTTCTGTTTCTTTAGCTCCGTGCTTTTCTCTCTCTGAAGAGGAAATGGGGGTGCAGGGAATGGCGTTCATAGATTGTTGGTATGCTAACAAGGGCATTTAGGAAAGTTGGGACTGGTTCCCAAACACTATGGACAGGTAAAGCTCAGGTTAACTTGGTCAGCACATGAATTGATCCTGAGTCCCAGGAAATGAGATATCACTAGTCCCCAGTGTGAGTGTAAGCTCCATGGGGGCAGGAGCTGAATATCAAGATCTCTTCTGAGTCCTCAGCACCTTGAGCGGGGCCTATCACAGAGTAATAATATAACAGATATTTGTTGAATTAACTCATTGCATTTCCAGACCATAGTTATTTCTGAGAAAGCCAGGTATCTACAGAGAAATCAGAAGAGATTCCATTTTTCTTCAGTTCTTTGGTCAATTTGTGGTAGAAAATTAAAAAAAAAAAAAAGACTGTTCCTCAAAAAATTAAAAATAGCACTATCTTATGATTCAGCAATTCCACTACTGGGTGGGTATCCAAAGGGAATGAAATCAGTGTGTCAAAGAGGTGTCTCATTCCCCTCTTCATTGCAGCACAACTGCCAAGATACGGAATCAACCTAAGCGTCTATCGATGAATAAACGGATACAGAAAATGTGGCATACACACAAGGGCGTAGTAGTGAGCCTTAAAAAAGAAGGAAATCCTGTCATTTTCGACAACATGAATGAACCTAGGGGACGTTATGTTAATGAAATAAGCCAGGCACAGAAAGACAAATACTGCATGATCTCACCTATATATGGAATCTAAAAAAGTTGAACTCGTAGAAGCAGAAAGTAGAATTGTGGTTGCCAAGGGCTGGGGTGGTTAGCGGAGTGGGAAAGTTGGGGAAGGGAAGGACAAAAGATCCAAAATTTCAGTACGAGAGATCTGTCGTACGACATGGTGACTGCTGTTAATAACAATGTGTTGTATTCTTGAAAATCTCTGGTAGCGATAGATTTCAAGTGCTTTCACCACTAAAAATAACACGTCTGTGAGGTCGTGCATATGTTGTTAGCTCAATTTAGCCATTCCACAATGTATACTCATTTCATATACGTTATACACGATAAATATATATAATTTATTGTCATTTAAAATA
Source organism: Lepilemur septentrionalis (assembly GCA_963573855.1). Classification (NCBI taxonomy): domain Eukaryota; kingdom Metazoa; phylum Chordata; class Mammalia; order Primates; family Lepilemuridae; genus Lepilemur; species Lepilemur septentrionalis. Next base: position 24,937 of record CAUYMX010062217.1, on the reverse strand, counting down.
AATAAGTGCACGGTTCAGGGTATTCATAATCATTGTAACCATTTTATTTATTTTATGTTGGGTCAAATGAAGATGTTTAGAAGCTTCAAGCTTGAGTAGTTTATGTTACCCTTTCCCCTGTATATAATTAAATACAAAAATACTATGTCATAAAATACAGGAGAGGAGGCCCAGCACAATTCTCAATTTGACTACTAGGTTACTTTTTTTCTTAAATACTAAATATTGAAGTCTTCCAAAACACCTTTTCTCATTTTGAGCATCTTTGTCTTACAAGTACGCTAAGTGCACACTTAGTCTGCCTTTAGGTAACTGAGCCCCGTCTTAGAGCTTTCTGTATAGCCTGTTGCCTCCAGAATTCAAAGGCCCAAATGAAAACTTAAAAACAGTCATCAATCCTTCCAAGCACTTTCACACTGTGTGATCGGGCGGGGCGGGGGCAGTGAGGAAGAACTGAGGGGACAAAAAAACAGAGGCTCTCTTTTAAAAAAGGAAGAAAAGATTGGAGAGAAGATGCTAGTAGGCAAAAGGCAATCAAAGCCCTCAGTCTAGTCCCTACTCTATGAAACTCTCTCTCCCTGCTCTGTCACCCAGGCTGGAGCACAGTGGCACAATCATAGCTCATTGCAGCCTCAAACACCTGGGCCCACGGGATCCTCCTGCCTCAGCCTCCAGAGTAGCTTGCACCACCCCACCTGGCTAATTTTTTTTTTCTTTTTTTGGGTAGAGATGGAGTCTCACCATGTCATCCAGGCTAGTCTCAAACTGCTGGCCTCAAGAAATCCTCCTTCCTCAGCCTCCCAAAGTGCTGGGATTACAGGCGTGATTCACCATGCCTGGCCTCAAAACCATTTTTAAATGACAGCTCTCAAGTGGCATTTCCCCTGAAGTCTCTAGTGGCTTCCTATACTAACACTATGGATTGTAAAGTGTTTGAGTTTCTCTAATACAGTAAGTTAATAAAGGAACACAGCCTAAGATTTTTATTAGTAGTGGAGTTAAGTGTATATCTTGGTATTCCAAAGGCAAATACAAAAATAAAAACATTAAAGCAATATGTATATTCCATGCTACTTTAAGGAAATTATAAAAAAAATTTTTTTATGAGATGGTATCTTTATCTTTTTCACTGGAGGGATCTTGGAAGGAACAAACATCTATAGCAGCATTGGCTCTCAGAATGGAATAAGATGTCATCTTGCCCAACCATACATCTGATGCCAAAATCTCTTCCCCCACCCCCACAGTGTAACTCCCTGGAATCTCTGCTGGAAGCTCAGACAGGTTCTCACACACAGCACACTCACTGGGCCATGTCGACTGTCAGAGCTTCCTTGTATGGAGTGGAAAGATTTTCTCTCTGTGACTTTTATTTCCTATCTAGTTCTATCCCTACGGGCCCCATAGAACAAGAGTAAGCCTTCTTTCACAAAAAAGCTTTTCAGATTTCACCCCAAAAACATAAGTCCATTTTCTCCTGTAGGCACAGCAGGAAGAGTACAGCTCTCAAGGGAGACCGTCCTGGGTTTAACTCCTGGGTTCCATCTGTTACCAGTTGTTTGACTTTGGGCAAGTTGTTTAACCTTTCTGGTAACTCATTTATAAAATACATGTTATAACACGCACACTTCACCTAAGTATATGAAACATCTTAGAAGGGTGAGCACTTTGAATATAGGAACACCCCATACCTTTTAAAATTCCTTTCTTGCCTTCCCCTTTGGAGGGAGGGTGTCATGGGGAGGACAATAAGAATAGCTCGTTCATTGACTCAAGTTCAAATTTTTGCAAAATATCTGTTCTTCTAAAGTGATCAGTAGACAAGTTGCTTGTTTTAGTGTTATTTACCATATGTTTACTAAATAGCTTTTAGGATAGATATCATTTTGCCCTACAAAAAGGTTGCATTAGAATTTACTTTCAAACTAGGCTGCTTGTTCTTTTTTTTTTTTTTTTTTTTTTTTGAGACAGAGTCTCACTCTGCTGTCGGGGCTAGAGTGAGTGCCGTGGCGTCAGCCTAGCTCACAGCAACCTCAAACTCCTGGGCTCAAGCGATCCTACTGCCTCAGCCTCCCAAGTAGCTGGGACTACAAGCACGCACCACCATGCCCGGCTAATTTTTTCTATATATTTTTTTAGTTGGCCAATTCATTTCTTTCTATTTATAGTAGAGATGAGGTCTCGCTCTTGCTCAGGCTGGTTTCGCCGTGCCCAGCCTAGGCTGCTTGCTCTTATGAACCACATATCAGTGTGCAGGGTTGTAGTTATGCCCATGGTTCTGGATGCTGCAATAATTTACTCCGTGACACACAGCAGTGTATCTGTGTGTGTGCTCATGTGAGTACACGCACTTGTGTGCACACTATGGACTAAATGTTTGCATACCCCCCAAATTAATATGTTGAAGTCCTAAGCCCCAGTGTGCTGGTATTTGGAGGCAGGGCCTTAGGGAGGTAATTAGGTCATGAGGATGGGCCCTCATGAATTGTATTAGTGCCCTTGTAAGAAGAGACATGAGGAAATTAGCCTTCCCTCTCCTGGCAGTGTGAGGACACAGTGGGAAGGCAGCCATCTGCAAACCAGAAAGAGGGCCTTCACCAGAGATTGAATCTGCTGCACCTTGATCTTCAATTTCCCAGCCTCCAGAACTGTGAGCAATAAATGTTTGCTCTGTAAGCCACAGTCTGTAGTATTTGTTATTGCAGCCCAAGCTGAGTGACATGCAAGGGTGCATGCATGCATGTGTGTGTGTGCGCATAGCAAAATAGTCACAGATGTGTTGTGAAGTGGAATGCAAAATTTACACCACCTTTAATGAAATAAGAATTGCAAGAAATTTTGTGTTTCAGGCCATGTACCTAGACTCCAGTGTGGGGCACTTTGGTTGAAAAAAATTTTAAGTATAAGACATTTCTTCCTAAATCTGGGCAAGTAATCACAATTATGCAAGGAAATTGTGAAAAACACAGATTCTTGATCCCTAAAACTACAATATTATATTCTCCAGCCAGAGAATCTCTAAGAGCTCTTCCCAACTCACATTCTAGTATCCTTGTGTGACTAACAGTGATAATATAAAGCATTTGAATAACTATTATTAAAGTCCCTCTTGTAATGGAGGAGCGCTACTATGACAGTCAAGAAATACAGGCCCTCCCCTGTATTTAACTGAGCAGTCTGCCCAGGAATTCAGACCCCAAAGGCTGAATGAGCTCACAGCTGTAAGTACTAATACAAGTCAGAAGGATAGAAAAATGAAAATCAGGGAGCAGAGAACAGGAGGCCTGGTGAGCATCCTCTTATCTGTGAATTCCCGCCAGAGCTGGGACAGGCTTGGGTGCTGCCTTGCCCAGCCCACACATCCCACAGTCCCTCTGCCCTGCGCTGTGTTGAGTCTCCCCAGAACCACCGAGGAACTGGCTTGGCCGAGCCAGGACTATTCAGCCTAACAAAATATTTTAATTTCACCCTACCTCCTACACCCACCCTGCCATTTGTTTTTAAACTTAAAGACTGTTGGTGTTTTTATTTTTTCACTGGGGGCTGCAGTGTTCAGGGGCCACGTGTCCATGAAGGAGGTGGACGAACAAATGCTTAATGACCAAAACGAGAACAGCGGCTATTTTGTTGCGTGGATCCCCAACAATTGGAAACAGCTGTCTGTGATGTCTCAGGGGTTAAAACTATTTGCCTCCTTTACGGGCAAGAGCACGGCCATCCACGAGCTGTTCAAGCGCATCTCAGAGCAGTTCACAGCCACGTTCTGGCGCAAGGCCTTTCTGCACAGGTACACAGGTGAGGGCATGGACGAGATGGAGTTCGGTGAGGCCAAGAGCAACACGAACGACCTGGTGTCTGAGTACCAGCAGTAGCAGGACACCAAGCCCAAGGAGGAGGGAGAGTTTGAGGAGGAGGTGGCGTAGAGACGCCTGTTACTGGGTAAAGCGTGGAAGCGGTGTGAGCTCTTTATTCACTCACAACCTGTTTCCTGATCGCCACGTGTCACCGTGTGTGCACCTGCTGTTCTTCCCGTCTTGACATCACATACTGTACAGACACCACCATTAAAGCATTTTCATAGTGGGGGAAGAGTAAAGGTAGGGGTTGTATTTCTGCCACATAGTCTGGAAGTCTGAGTTCTAGGAACCTGGGAGAAAGCACACTTGACAGCCCCTTCTTCCAGCTCTCACTTGATTGTACAACTATCTTTTCTCAAATAAAATAAGCCAAAATAAATATCAAATATAAGATACGCCAATGCCTACATAATTCAGTTCACATAATGTCACAGCTGGCAGCTTCAGAGAAGAGAGGGGACCAGAGCAGGGTAGCTCCAGGCTCAAAATTTCAACTCTAATTGGTAGCAGAACCATTTTTTAAAAAAAAAAAAATGTTTTAAACCTAGATTATGACTCCAGAGGTGGCGCTTTTTCTTTTTTTCCCTCTACCATGCTATCATTTGGGAGACTGACTGTTGATCTGCAAAATAATTTTGTCAAAGCCATTTGGAGTCTTTATTGGCAATTATCTCATCATTTCATTGGCACTTTATTTTTGCCTTCTGTAAAGTTCCTCCCAGTTTGCTAAACCGGTTTAATTGGCTATGAGTATTTGACCCTAAATTTGGATAGTCACATAAAAAAAGCCCTTTGGTTCATCTAGTTCTGGGATCCAAGAACTTACAGATTGAATCCAAGGGATCCACGGTTGAACTTCAAGAAGTTAGCAAAAATTTAGAGTGCACAGAGGTACTTTTTCTCGGTTAGGAAAACAGTTTTCCTCAGATTCTCAAGGGAGTCCATGAATCCTCACCAAACTGACCTACTATCTAGTTGGACTTCCCCAAGTTAAAGGTGGGGAAACTGAGGTACTGAGAAGTGAATAAACTTGCCACAGTCACACAGAACAGAGTAAGGTCTGGAACTCAGATCTCTGCACACATTCCAGGTTCTTTCTCACTATGCCAGGAAGCCTGTGTGTTATACTCTGACCAGAGATGATACTATCTCCTTCAGTTAGCTTGCTTCCAACCCATTCTTTCTGCTAGAAGAGGAATTCACCAAGGGGAGGGAGTATGCAGAGCTCAATACGAATCACTTCAAGCCGAGAACAATGGCTCCCTGGTATCTCCCAGCAGTAAATCAGGATGACCACCTTGGAGTTCTGTCCAAGAGTTCTAAACTCTCAGCTCCTTCACTAGTGGGAGCTCAGCTGGAGTTCGTGCAGTCTGCAGTCCTTGCTCAATCCCAACATCAGGTACATTATTAAATGATGTCACCAGTGTCTTCCCCAGCCCTATCCTATCATAGCCAGGTACACCAAAGGAAAGCTCTTCTAATTGGAGAAGTGGGCTCACCTGGAGGAGCTGAAGGAGAAGATACATTTTAAGGAAATATAATAAAACTAAGTACTGTATGTACTGAAACATCCAGTAGATAAAGGTAATACCAAAATAGGTGTAGTGTCTAATTCCATGGTAGTAACAGACAGTCTGCTTTAAATTCTACTTAGGAGGAGCTGGGATCGAATTCAAATCAACTTATAAACACTCTTTATCTTTGCAAGCAGGCGGTTTTTATACATTATGGTGTCTGCACCTCCAAATTGTAAAAAAAAAAATTTTTTAAATCACAGAATTTTTCAACTGCCCATTCAGTTCATTTTTTTAAGTTATTGATTTTATATAAAACTTCCTATGATCTTTGGTGTGGAAAGACCATTCAAGATTATTATATCTCTGATTTTCTGATATCATAGCAAGACGTTAAAGCCCAATGACTAAGAATAGCAAATCAAGAAATGGCAGCCAATAAGAAATCCCTGGTATATTCACAAGAAACTGACAATGTTGTTTACCTTCAACAAAGGGAACTGGGTGATTTGGGTAAAGGGAAGGAGAAAGACATTTCACTGCAAACCTTTTAGTTCTTTTGAATTCGAATCATGTATTATTTAATTAAAATATCAATAAACAAAACTTGAATTTTGAAAAGAGAAAGAAATGTATATTATATATGATTTAAAATGTTGAAAATATATTACTTAAACATTTAATAAACTTCCAGAAGCAACAGTTAAAAGTGGTTGAAGGTGAGGATTGGTCAAATTGCCCTTCTGTATTATTTATTCCATTTTTAAACTATATGCATAATGTAATTTGACAAAGTATAATACTAGTTTTAAAAAAAGAAAAGAAAATTACCTCTAGCCAACTCATTTTACAGGAAAAGAAACTGAGGCCCCAAGGGTGGGAGCCTACAGCCTCCCAGGGTGGCAGAGCATAGATACACACTTGAGTTGCTGTGTGTGAGGCCAGAGCTTTGCTTAATGTGGATGGGGACTCTTGGAGTGGCTGGTGTGTAAATGCTTTCTAATTATTATTGTTATTGTTGTTGTTATTATATTAATACATTTTTAGAATATTTGAATAAAATTGACCTCTCCTCATTCTGATCTTCTGTGCTAATAATTGTATCCTTTTTTATTCATTCAATTACAAGCAAATTGACAGGAGACATTTATATGAGGCAGCTTAAACCCCAGCTAATGGAGTGCCTAATGACTAATTGATCAGATCCCAACCCGGAGAGCAGCTCTGAGTGGCCTAAAGGAATTTATGCAATTAGTTTAGGTTTGGTAGAAATTGAGTGCATATGAAAGTAAGCTTTTTATGGTCTTGATTTATGGGGGCTGGACATTAACTGTATCTGGCAAGAGGTGAGCCGCCTAGCAAAGCCTCAGGCACTGGTGGGCTCTGTCGCAGGCAGGGATGTTGGGATTTAGAGCAGGGCTGATGTGTGTCTTGGGAGGGAGGAGAAAGGGAAGCGGAGAAAGGAAGACGGTGGGATGGGCGATGGGATTGAGCCAGAGACCACCCCCCGTGAATTTATTGTGGTGCCCCCTCCCTATGGAATTCACAGTAGAGACAGTATTTTATCCTAAACATGCATAACGAAGTCCAACCAAAATCTGATTTTTCCCAGGATGAACACTTGGAAATTTGTGTGATTATGAAATCCTAAAAATTGAAATCTCTTAAATATTAAATTACGTATACGGCACATACAGAAAGAGCTGTTTCCATCCCAGTTCGCCTCCACTGCGGGCCAAGGCTGCGCGGGGCTGAACCGAGGGGTGGGACAGCGCTGGGGACAGGAAGCGGCGGGTGGAGAGGGCCACCCCGGAGGCCCCAGGGCCCCGCCGCCGCTCCCCGGGCCGCGCAGGGGACTCCGCGGGCCGGACGCGGAGGGGAAGCCCCCTCCGGAGGCGCCGGGAGGCGGCCGGCGAACCCTGACCCAGCCGGGGAGCCCTGGGAGCCGGGCTGCCGCGGAAGCGCCGTCAGGAGAGGGAGGGAAACCTGACCTGATCGGAAAAGAGCGATCGAAGGGGAGACTAATTCGTCCGCCGGGGTCCTCGCTGGCTCCGTCCGCCCGCCCAGGCGGGGTTACCGCGGGGGGCCCGGCGCTCGGCGGAAGAGACGAAAGCGGGGGGAGACTCTCTGCGCGCGCCCCGCTCCTGCACGCGGAGGTCGCAGTTTCGCGCCTGCGAGGTGGGAGGGAAGCGGAGAGCACGCTGGGTGAGAGACAGGGAACTCGCGGACGCAGACAGGGCCGGGGCCCAGAGACAGGAGGCAGGGAGACGCGAGAGGAGGACCCCAAAGCCTGGGGAGGACAGCGGACGGCCCCAGCTCCCGCCGCCGCGCTGCTCGCAAAGCCGGGGCACCTGCCCCGCCTTCACCCCCGCCCCCAGGTGGCCCACTTCCCTGCCCCTGCCCGGGCTGGGTCTCACCTGGGAATGGAGGAGGCGAAGAAACCGGGTTTTTGCCAAATCTCTCCACTAAGTTGCTGTGTTCACAACTTGTCCTGGCCAAGTTGCATAAACCCTCTGTGCCTCCATGTTCTCATCTTTAAAATGGGATTTAAAATTGCGCCTGCTCGTGGTGTTGCTTAGGAATTAATAAATTAACGCACATAAAGAGCTTGGAACAGTACCTGGCATACGGGAGTCCTTACGTACATTTTAGATATTATTATTCATTTATCCAACAAAGATTTGTGGAGCGCTCACTCTGTGCGAGGTCCTGCGTTGGGGTCAGGGGGGCAGGGTGAGCTGGGAGAACTTGCTCGCCCAGAGAGCATTTATAAATAATAATAAATGCTGAATAAATAAACAGGGTACTATCAGGAAGTAGTAAGGACTATGAAATAAATAAAACGGGTGGTGGGATAGCTTGACTGGGGAAGAGCTATTTCGGGTAGAAAGAGCCAGCTAAATCCATCTCCCTTCTCTGGGCCTCCGTCTCTCCTTCGGTAAAAAGATGAGCTTTCAGGCGTTCTGCTCTTTGGCTCAGGCGTTCTAGTTTCCCGTTTCCCGGGCCAAAAGGCGGGAGCAGGGCGCGGGGGAAGGGGAGAGCGGAGTCCAAAACCCCATCCCGCATCCCCGCCCTTCCCCATCAGCGCTTGACCCATGCAGAAATTCCGATGGGGGTAGGGGAGTCCCGGTTTCAAGGCGCCACTGACTAGGGCCACGCTTCTCAGTGGGAACTGTGTATTTGCACCCGGCACTCCTGGAGAGCGAATTCTTCGTCTCTCCCGTAGCTTGGCTGCCCAGTGTGCAAAGCACTTGCGGTCTCGCTCCTGACTGCCACGCCGCGAGCGAGCGGACAGGCACTGCTACCCTGGTTTGAAAGAGGACCAGACTGTGTGGCTCACAGAGGGAAAATGTTGATTCCTCCTAACTCCAAGCCCTGAACTGGCACCGCAACACTGCCCCTCACTTTTCTGAGTAGAAAGAATGGCTTAAAGCAACTAAATATCCATTAATGCTTGCTCTGTGTCAGACCCTGGCCTTCCATGAGCTCGGTGAGCCATCAGGGCAACCATGAGAGAGAGTCTTTTTTCCAGTATTACAGATGAGGGTCAGAGTGATAAGGTCACTTACTCAAGTAGGAGAGGGAGCAGTTATTCCACTACAGGTCTGTCCACTCCAGGGCCGGAGCTATTTCTATCTCAATGGGAAAGTAAAAGAACACAAGCTCAAAAGCAGGCCAAGAGAGGATCAGGCAACAGCACCAGGCAGAGGTCACCTCCTGGCCTTTCTCCTTGACTTCTCTTAAGTTCCAAGGACTCATGTCTCTGAGCACCCCCTGCCTTACCCATGACCACCACAGGGTGAGGTACAGCCTCTTCTATCTAGACAGGAAGGAAACTGGCGACCTTTGAATGAAAGCTCCTTGATACAGACCAGCACCTTTACCCTGACCTCCATTCCCAGGGATGTTCTCCTCCTGCTGTTGGTCTGTGTTCTTCTCTATAGTCCCTACAATCCAGAGAGGATTGGGCTGGAAGGTGTGCTTTCATTTTACAAAACAAAAACCTTATTCATTTTTTAAACAGATATCTAGTGTCTGCCACTCTGGGCCAGACCCTGAGCTGGACACTGGGCATGAAATGGTGAACAAAACTGACACCACTGTAGACACAGCAACAGGCAGCCATTTGCAGGAGATTACACAGCTCAGGAGCCCAGGACTCCTGCCTCTAAGTTCTGCCTGCCAGGGCTTCCGCCAAGCTGGAGTCAGGCCCCAGTTCAAGCCAGGCAGGGCTCAAGGCTCCAAGCAGCTTTCCATGTCAACAGCCCAAAACACTGACCTCACTTCCTTTTTTTGGTACAGGTTAAAGAAATTCCCAGCCGAGTGAGTCTTTCACAGTGAGTGTTGCAAGCTGGCAGGATTAGGAAAAGGAAAACCTGCTCCAGGTGCTGCTGGGATTCACTTTCAATTACTCTTCAAAATAAATTTTGGGACATTTTACAGCCCGTCAGCAGAGGGTACTATCAGGGGGTAGTAAAGGCTATGAAATAGATAAAAGGACTTGCCCAAGGTCACACGGTTAGGAAATGGTCCACCGAGGAGGCAAATTAGGCCTATGTGAACTCCAGACCTTCTGGTACCACCCCACCCTTGCAGAGGTCTGTGCCTCTGCCGGACAAGTGGCAGAGGCGACTACACAATCCTGGGGAAACCACATCTCCGGTTGCTTCCTGAGCAAGCCGGAGGAGAGAGGCTGCGGCGCCGGCCGGGCGCACTCAGGGGGAGGGAGAGAGTGAAGCGCTTCGCAGACCGGACGGCAGCTCATGTCTGCAGGTAGAAACCGGTCAAAATACTCCTGCGCGCCAGAGTTCCTGGCGCCCAAAGGGGGAGAGGCGCGCTTGGTACTCATAACCTGGCGCATCCGGACGGTCCTGGAGCAGATCTTGCATTAAGGCGACTCATCTTGTCCTCTCCAAAAAAGTCTCCCAAACTTTTGCGATTGTTAATTTTTAAAAAACTAAATAAATAACAGCAGTGAACTTTTCGAAAAGGGAATGGAGGCAGATATCTGGTTCTTTCCCGAGCCAGAAAATGCGAATGCACTTACCTGCAGGGAACCTCGCAGCCCGTAAAAGCGCGTCCTTCTGGAGCGCTTCACTTCGGCGCGGGACGCTCACGGCCACCTCCTCTGCATCCCGGCTGGGCTCCGGCCCTGTGTTTTATACCACTATAGGCAATTAATATTGCATCAGCCGTATTTTAAATTTTCAAAACCCACAATATAATGTAATGGCATAAGGGCATTTATTATTAAAGGACACCCGATGGAGAGGGAGGTGGAGGAATCGCTGGGGCTGTTGCACACGGTGGGGGCGAGGGGCTGAGGCCCAGAGAGCTGGGGGCGATCCACAAGTTTGCTTTTGCAGTGGAGGAGGGGCGCGCTGCTAGGAAGGGTAACCTATGCTGCACCGAATTTCGAATTTCGGGCTGGGGTCTGATGACCTAGAGCTCTTTGAGGGTGGAGCAGGGGAATGTGCAGATGAATCCTGGATTTGGAGCATTAATTTTTAAATAAAGAAGATGTTTCTATGGTTCACAAATAAAAAGATTTCCTTCCCCTTTTAGAGGGAGTGGAAAGAGAGAAGAGCCCTGGCATCTGTTGCCTATGTGCAGGGTACTATGCTAGGTGTTTTGCAGCAGATATGTGTGTCCCCCTACTGAGAAGCCAAGAGAGACCACAGAGTGAGTAACTTCTGGATGACAATTCCAAATGCATTTCTGAAGAGACTTGGAAGGGGCCTGCAAAAGACTCTGTCCCAGCAAACACTTTTCTCCCTCTTTGCCTCTATCGCCACACCTCCTCTCCAGCCATTTGAATTTTTAAAAATAATTTATTTGTTTCCTTCTAAGCCCAAGCACTACTTAAATAAACACCTTAAATAAACAATCTTGTCTAGTCCTGACGGTAATCTTCAGAGGTATTAGCACCTTCATTCTGCAATTAATCTTAGAGGAAACTTACACAAGTTAAAAAAAAAAAAACTAGCCTCAGGATGGTTGAGCCCTGAGTGGAGACACTGGGGCTTGAACCCCCATCAGTCAAGTTTCAAAGTTTGCTGTCTGAGTCACATTGAGGGACAGGGTCTGATGGATATGGCATGCGGGAAAGCTTGGAGGAAAATGCTTTGAAACCTTGAGGTCCAGAGACCAGCGGCTGGATCTCACTAGAGGAGATCTGGGTGAGAGTGTGTGAGAGGCAGCCAAGGAAGAGGACAGGGCTGGGGGCTGCTAAGTAGTAAGTGACAGCCTAGCCGTCACTTGGGTTCTTATTTTTAAATCATTTCCAAGACTAGTACCCCTCAGCCTCTGAGAAAGAAAACCACTGTGATTCGGGTTGAAAAATAAAGCATTTATTTAAGAAGTTAATTCAAGGGGTAAAGAGAGAAGAGAACTTAATATTTTATTTGTATCTATTCGGAGAATGAAACCAAAGGTCACACAGCAACACGCAAACTACATGAAGGAACGAAAAAATAAAATATGACTGGTCCCTAGGGGCTGGGGTGAGAAGGGTCCATCCAGGCCGGTGGTCCTGCTCCTCTTCCCTTACAAAGCTATAAGTGAACCTCCACCGAGAGACACCCACATAGAGGGAATGGAAAAAAGCAGAGTTAAATAAATAACAGGAATTAACAATGCTAACAACACCAATAATAATAAACGGGCAACGAGGTTAGATGTGTCGGAAGGACTTGCATATGATTCAGAGAAGTCACAGTCACTTTCGAGCAGCCGACTCCACGCTGAGCTCGCAACCTGGTAAGAGCAAAGAGCTGGGGTCGGCGAGTCTTCAGTTAATACAGACCACTACCAACCCCGGCTCTCCAGCAAGTGATAATTACCTCTCAAATGCCAGCAGGTCGTGAAGGATGACCAGGGCTGGTGGTGGTGCTCGCTGAGCTTGCAAACAGCCAAGCGATCCCAGCATTTTTCAGTCAGTGCACCAGACTGGGTGCACATTTTCTGGAGTCCTACCTACCTACCACGGAGAATAACAGCTCGAAGCCTGAAACTCCCCGCACATTTTCCCTGAACCTAATCTTCATGCTACCTTATGAGAACTTACGGCAAACCAAAGGATAAGATGGATAGAATTTAGGCAAAGAAGGGAGTATAAGGCTATCCTTTGGAAACATACGTGTATTTTATATACTCTAATAAATCTCCAGTACATGTTTGGGTCCCACTTAGATATCCTAAAATTTGTATTATTATTTATCGCTTTCTTTCCATCCCTTCACCGCTCACTTAATCGCGCTTAGCAAAGCGGTGCTTTAACCCTAGCTTCGGGCGGTGGGGCCAATTCACTATCCTCTGCTTTGGAGCTCCTGCCCTGAGGTCGGGCCGTTCAGCGGGCTAGGGCAAATTTCAGCACCACGGACAGCGCCAGTCCCTCCAGGCCCGCCCTTCTTGAATTTTTTCCAAGCGCCAAAACTTTTTTTGGTGAGAATAGAAAAGAAAGAGAAAGAGAAGGCCGGGAGGCAACCAGGCGGGATAAAGGGGAAAGTCTGTGGCTTCGGGGGAGAGAGCCTAACCTGCCTGGAAGCGCCTTGGAGTTCCCCAAAACCGTCCCCCCAACCCGGGGGGATCCGCACTAGGCTCTCCTGGCTCCCAACGGGCGCCCCACCGCAGTCAGTGGACAGCCGAGTATTTCATTCGTTTCTGTTTCTGTCTCTGGTTGCAGAACCAGACCCTCACCACGTTCTTTTTAAGGTCCAGTTTCTCGGCGATGGCCGCGATCTTCTCGGATGAGGGACGCGGCTGGATGGCGAAATAGGCCTCGAGAGAGCGCTTCTCCGGCGCAGCGATGGACGTGCGCTTGCGCTTCCGCTCGCTGCCGTTGAAGAGCTCCGGCTTGCTGTTCTTCTCGCGGTAGGCTGCCTCGGCCTCCTCCAGCCAAGCCTGGAGCACCGGCTTGAGCGCGATCATGTTGTTGTGCGAGAGGGTGAGAGACTCGAACCTACAGATGGTGCTCTGGCTGAGCGAGCCCACGCCGGGGATCTTGAGATTGGCTAGAGCTGCACCCACGTCCGCCTGGGTCACCCCCAGCTTGATGCGCCGCTGCTTGAAGCGCTCGGCAAAGGCCTCCAGCTCACGCGGGTCTGACTCTACGTCGCTAAGACATGCGGGCATGGCGCTGTGAGGCGCCACGGCATGCGGGTGACTCATGCCCATGGCCTGGTGCAGGTGGCCCATGGCTCCCAGGTGGTGTGGATGGATCTGTGCGGGCATCACCGAGTGCTCCGGGGCGCCCAGGCCGCTCACACTCAGCGTGGGCGAGATGTGCTCTAGTAGGTCGCCTTCGAGGCCCTGGTGCACGGCGTGGTGCGGGTGTGAAGTCAGCGTGGCCGGGTGGGAGATGGGCACGGTGGACGAAGTGGACGTGCAGGGCACGCTGCTCATGGTATGGTAGGTGGCGTCGGGCTTGAACGGATGGTTCTTGCCGTGGGAGACGATATCCACCGCCGCCAGAGCTTCCGCGCGTGCCAGCAGGCTCTCATCAAAGCTTCCAAATATATTACCCTGCAGCTGCAAGCGAGAAGGCGCACAGCACGGTCAGTGGGGAATACTGTCAACTCAGGATTAAAACACATTTTCAAGCAACCGAGATGCCTCTCCTCAAAGCCCAGGTCATAAAAATTAATACGGAGGCAGCAGCTCTGCTGGAACAGACGTGTGGATCAGAGACATGAATGAGAAAGAGAGAGCGCCGGGAGAGAGCGCGGGGGAGACAAGGAGAGGGGTTCAGACAGCGGCGATTGTTCTGGGCGACATGAAAAAAACATGAAGCTAGTGCCTGTCAAAAAATGTGCCTTAGAGCGGTAATTATGCTCCACTACGTACCTGCGGGGCTGGGAGACAGACTCGGCGCATGGCCTCGGAGCTGGAGTGCAGGCTGGAGAATTTGGGTTCTTGCAGCACGGGGTGCATGCCGAAAGGCTGCTTGGCGTTCATGGCCATCATCTTCGCACGCCTGGCAGGGTGGCAGCGGGGGACATGGAATCAGGCTCGTCTTGCTAGCTCGCCGCGCTCCAAGTGAGCGCCGCTCAGCGCCCGCGCTCCCCTCGCCCTCTCGCTTGCTGCCTCCCCTCTCCCCCACCTGCTTCTTCACTCATCTTACAAGCAGCCTGCCAGGAAGGGCCCGGGCGCGCGCAGGCGTGCTCACGCGCTCGGGGCTCGCAGGGGCGGCCCGGGAGGCGAGGCGAGACAGCAGCTCGCGGCGCGCCTCTCTGCGCCCGCGGCGGCCGCCCCCTCCACGGCATTTATACCCCGGCCTGGCCTGGCCTCTTCCAGTCCGCCCCGCCCCGCCTGGCTCCAGCGCTCCAGACCTTCCGAGCCCTTTTCCCTTCGTGGACTACTTTTCCTCCAAAAGTCCCAAACCTCTCTGTCCTGTTCCAACTCGAACTGCGGGGGTCGAAGGGCAGCCTTGGGCTGAGCGGAGGGCGGGAAGCTGACCCTACTCTAACCCCCGACCACACACACACACACACACACACACACACACACGCACACACAGAGCCCCCGTCGGCCCGGCTGCCGCCAAACTGCCCATTTCCAGGGCGCTCCTGGCCCCACGCCCGAGCCGTCCACCAGAGTCCGGCCCCGCGGCGCAGCGAGCAGGCGCCTCCAGGCGCCCAGACGGGTCCGGGGGAGGGTGAGGGGCTGCCAGAATGAGCCCCTCGTGACGTCCTCCCCGCCAGCCTCCCACCAGGGTGGAAGTAGGGGCAGTAACTGACTTCCCGGTCCGGAGTGGCTTCCTCCCCACGTTTGCCTTTCTTGCTTTCATTTGAAAAAGACAACTGGGCCCCCTTTCCTCAACCCTTCAGCCTAAGGAAGCTTACTGAGTATTTTTTAGATTAATGACAGTTCAGGGTGGGTCCCGGGCCTTGGGAGTCAGTCAGAGCACTTCAGCTGGGCAGCCAGCGCTTGCAAGCCCCACTCCCCATAACAGTAACTACCATTTATGAGCTCCTAAATCAGTGCTAGACATTGAGGCTACCAGCTCCTGCGATCTGCACACCAGCCGAATGGAGTAGGCGCTGTTATCCCATTTTACAGATGAGCCCAACAAGGGTCAGGGGGTTAAGTGATGAGCTCAAGACCACATGGCTGTTTGGGAGCAGAGCCATTCACGCACTCCTCCGGTTTTCCATCCTACCAATATTTTCTGGCGGCCTACTGTAAGCCAGGCTCCACGCCTGACTTCCTGGGCTCTTACCCACTTAGCCTCCAGGTCTTCCTTCCAGAAGTTTCCGAACTTGAGGGCCCCGGGTTAGTACTCCTCCTCCTTACCCTCTTTCCCCTCTCCTTCCCTCTTCTTTCCTCTCCTTTCTTGCCACCACCCCCCCCCCCGCCCCGCTAGTAAACATCGTGAATAATGGATGGAGAATCCTGCGTCCGCCGCTACGCTGCGCTCGGGTGGGGAGAGAAACCCCTGCGCGCCCAGCTGTGTTCCCCACGCCACGAGCGCCGCCTCCCCCGGGGAGCAGTCTTCGGGATTTGGGGATGTCACCCATCCTGCTAGGTCACGCGTGCGGGGGGCGGTAGGGGTGGGGGGTGCGCACGGGGTTTCCCAGACTCTTAACTCGGTGGGGGCAGGGTGGTGGAAAGGACCACTTCGGCCTAGGAGGAAGCTCTGGCTAGATCCGGGCTCCCTGCTCACCTCGCGGCCTCCAGTCGCTTCTCACTTGGTCCGAGCCGGCTCCTGCGCCGGATCCTGCTCTGAGACTGGGAAAAAGGACTCAGTCCAAGTGCGGGAGGCCAAGCGCAGCCCTAAACCTCTCCAAGTCTTGGTTTCCTCCGCTCTAAAATGGGAATTGCGCTACTGTTTGCCTCCCTGGGTCTTGGTGAAGATGTTTGGAGCTATGGTACTAAGGAAAGCACTGAGCGCCGAAACTAGTGCTCAGTAAACTTCCTCACAATCTGGTGCCTTGGGGGGCAGGTCCTGCCCTCAGATTCAGAAAGTGCTTCTGCCTCTTGCTGGCCAAGACCGTGAGACTCTGACACCAAGGACACGATCTCAACGTCTCTGGACAGCAGTGTCCTCATCTGTGAAGCAGGGATAGCAGTTTCTTTCCCACCGATTGTTGTGAGGAATACAGAGATAAGCACTTGGCACAGTGCCTGGCACATTGAAATCATAGAATAAATGTTAGCTCCTCTCTTCTTCCTCAACTTGAAAAGAAATTTGGGAGTGGGAGTGGCCTGAGGCATCTCCCCGGGGAAGTGGTTTCTCTGCAGGTGAAGGTCGTGGTTCCTAGATCTCCATTCATCCAACACTTGCTTTGTGCCAGACCCCATGCTGAGGGCTGGGACAAAGATGTGGCTCATACTCCATCCCTGCCCTCAAGGAGTCGCCAGTCTAAAATCCACAGCAGAAGATTGACTGGCAACTTGGCAATGCAGTGCAGGGGATGTAGGTTCAGGAACAAGGCGCAGAGCAAGGATGATGGGATTCCTGGAATGCAGGATACACAACAGAACCTGGGCTTCAGGAGGGCTGGGTTTTGGGTTGCATTCTGACACTTAGTCTGGATGACCCTGGCTGGGCCTCAGTTTACCCACAAAGAGTTTAGCCATCTGGACAAGATGATTGCTAAGCACTTCCAGCTTTAACAAAAGACTACTATTCTGGTCAATTTGAATGAAACATATATTTGGCAAATCAGGAACTTCTCTCCAGGGAGCCTGAACTCCCCAGAAGCTAAACGTAGCATTATTTTATCACTCACCAGCATTTAGGACCACTCAGTCTTGTTTTCTGCCCAACGCTAGAAGCCCAAAGGGAAAAGGGGAATGAAAAGTGTGGAAACTGGTTATGCATCTTGCCTGGCCTCAGGATGCCCTGAGACCCACACTCACTGCATAATACCCTAGTTGTCTGTGAAGCCAAAGCCCCAGGAACTGGGAGGGAAAGGCCCATCCACATTCATCTCCTTTCTCTGCTCTGTCCTCTCAGGGGCCTGGGAGATACTGGCCAGGGTCGAGGTCACGCAAGGGTCACAGACAGAACAAAACCAGCTGGACCTCTTAAGCCTCTAAAGCCCATCTTTACCTCACCAGCTCCCATTCTAGCATCCCCTGGTATTAAGATAACAAATTTAAAAACACTTGTGCCTGGACCCCTGTGTTTCCTGAGTCTTTCCCATGCTCCCCTCTAAGAAGGTCTACTAGCAGCTCTAGGCAGCCAACAGTAAGATGACATCCATCCTTAAGGACCATGTTTTTGAGAAGGCTCTGGAACTAACAGAAGACAAGAGGAAAAAGACCACAGATACAGAAAGCAATGGGGAAGGGGAACCTTAGAAGACACTTTATAACAGCCTGTACATGTTCCAGGATTTGCAAACTTAAATTCTGTCAGGGGCAAGTCTAGTAAAATAAGTTAGTGACTTCAGCTGGTGGATAAAAGGGGAGATTGGGACAGAGGGAAACTGAAGAGCACAAGCCCCTCCCATGGCATTAAATTACAAGTTACACACACACACACACACACACACACACACACACACACAGTTTATGGGCCAAACAAAATCTGTCTGAGGATCCAAGTAAGGTCCACATGGGCATTTATGCAGGTGGCACAAAATGGGACGTTTTCGTCATTCTACAAGCAGCTTCAAAATACAGTTGGGTCTTGTGGTAGATCCTGCATTTATAGAGGAAACTGCTTCAGGATCTCAGAGTCTGGCAGGGACATACACAAAGCTAAGTCAGGGCACAAAGTACTGCATCCTCCAGAAGGACTAGCCTTGTAGAGATGCAAAGGGGTAGGGGTGAGGAGGGGT
Source organism: Lepilemur septentrionalis (assembly GCA_963573855.1). Classification (NCBI taxonomy): domain Eukaryota; kingdom Metazoa; phylum Chordata; class Mammalia; order Primates; family Lepilemuridae; genus Lepilemur; species Lepilemur septentrionalis. The sequence continues at coordinate 6,778 of CAUYMX010062217.1, read as the reverse complement.
GGAGGCATTTTCCAGTGGGCCAGTGATTCTCAACTTTGGTGTGAATAGGAATCATCTGCAGCCTCTTAAAATACAACATCTCAGGCCCACATGCAAAGATTTTGACTGCAAGGACTAAAGTGCTTTTTAATAGACATCCATGATTTGGATACAGGTGACAGGGACTCTCAACTTGAAAAACTTGCTCTGGATGTTTGTAACCTGTCTCATTATCGTTATTATTTTATTTTAAAGCTCTGTCCTAATTATGTAAGTTTCACAGGGACTCAAAGAGTTTCCCTTCTTTGAGCTCCCAATGTCTTTTGCATTTTCCTCTATTATCTTAGTAAGAACATGATGTTTTGTGGTCTCTGCTCCTTGAAGGACTCTGGGACTTTTTTGAGGATGAGTCTTAGCTGCCTCTGTGTTTCCAGTGCCTGTGTCTACAGGCCAGGCACGTGTAGGAACTTAATATAATTTGTGTTGAATGCATGTATGAATAGCATCCTCCCCAGGCCTCCAGCCAGGGCTTTGCCTATGCTGATGGTGATAACAAAAAGAGCCATTTATGGAGTGCTTCCTGTGTACACCGCTCTGGTGGGCCAAGCGCTTTAAAAGTACTGTGCACTGAATTTCCACGTCAAGGCAATGATGTTGATATTACTATCTCCATTTTACAGATGAGAAAATTGAGGCATAGAAAGATTAAGTAGGTTGTCCAAGGCCACCAGTGAGGCAGTGGTAGGGTGGAGATTGGAACCCAGGCTCATCCGCCTCTTGGGTCCATACACTTAACTAATATCTTGGCATCCTGGGCTGGCACTGGTTACCTGCCACCCAAGCTCAGGGGCTGAGGAAGTGGGGTGAGCAGGTTTTATTTCTCATTTCTAGAGGCGCAGCGGCTGGCCAGGCTCCAGGCCTGCTTCCGGCATGGGCAGCACTTGGAGAAGCCAGCACTACCCCCAACCACCTTCATTCCTGCCAAGCCCCACCTTGGAGAGTTGGGGGGGGCGGGGTGGATGGAATGGGAGATGGCCTGATAGGAAGGCTCGAGCTCAAGATGCCACAGCTCAGGAGGCAGCTGGCGGGGCTGCCTGGCCAGGTGTTCGCAGCGCCTGCCTCGCCTCCCTCTTCCTTTCTCTCATCTCCGTTCACAAACTTCTCACATGTACTCGCCGCCTGCGCAGCTGCTGCGGGACTCGCCTGTCGGCCGCTGCCTCGCATTGTCTGCGAGGCTCCGACGATCCGAGACGCCCAGAGGGACTGGAGCGGAGGCTGAGCGTCCTCGAGGGATCGCACGCGCCCCGGGGCCCTCCCCTTCCCCGGGTGCCCCGCCGTGAACAGAGCCCTGGGACTCGGTCAGTAGGACTCCAGGCAGGTGCTTGCCTCCTCCCGACCTCAGTTTCCCCATCTGACAAGTGAGCAGACAGGCTAAGGGATCTCTGAGAGCCCTTCCCAGTTACATTCTTTCACTGAATATGTATTTATTGAGCACCTACTGTTAGGCAGCCACTATGATAGGAGATAGGAACTTAGCTGCAAACAAGTCAGGCAGACCGTCACCCTCCCTCACCAGGTACCCCCCTGGAGCTGAGGTTTCTGCAGATGGTAAGGAATAAAAAGATAGCCCCAGAGAGTGACAATTGCTACAGAGAAAATAAATCAGAGTGATGGAATAGAGAATATGTGGGCAGAAAAGGAAGACGTGACCCCTGATTGAGCCAAGGCCTGAAGGATAAAATGAAAGACAAAGGAACAGTGAGTGCAAATGCCGCAGTGGGAGCAAACGGGGTGTACAAGCAAGAGCAAGAAGGCGTGGGGGGCTGGAGCGCAGTGAGCTGGGAGCCGTGGGGGGATTTAAGCAGGACAGTGATAGGGCTTGAGGTCCACTGTCCCAGGATCTTTCTGGTGGCTGTGCAGGAATTGGGTTTTAGAGGTCCAGAGTGGAAGAGAGAGGTTCCTGTGTTCTCTGGGTCTAGTCTACTGCTTCACAGAGAATCAGGGTCAATAGTTTGGATCTGAGGTGTCATTGCTCAGGAGACTCTTTCTAACAACATCCTCCATTTCAGTGCTTGGTTTTTTTAAACTCCTCCTCTACCCATAGGTCCTCCTGTGCCTTCACCTTTGAACTCTAGACTTGAGAATATCTGTTTCATCGGCATCAGGGCTAGCTCTGTGCTGTCTGGGCTCAATGATCACATAGTCCTCTTCCTGGCAAATGAGGACTGCTTGTGCTTTCCTCCTCTCCAGTTCATAGGCATCTTAGAGTTCACAGTCATGAGGTCAATCCCCATGCAACCTAGTTGGTTTTCATCTCTTCCATGGCCAAAGAATTAGGCTATTTCTCTTACCCAGCCAGCTTGGATGCACAGAGGCAGCAAGGTGGGGTAGACAGAGCAAAGGAGGTCTGGACTCAAATATGGATACGTGGCTAATCTGCTGTGCGACCCAAGACAAGTCACTCATGGGCTCTGGGCCTCAGTTTTCTCATCACTACAAGAGGGCTAAGGAGACAGGCTCCATAGGCGCTTCTAGTGGAGATATGTCAAGGTTGTATAGGCCAGGCATAGTGGCTCATGCCTGTAATCCTAGCACTCTGGGAGGCCGAGGCAGGAGGATCGCTTGAGATCAGGAGTTTGAGACCCTGTGTCTATTGAAAAGAGAAAACATTAGCCTGGTGTGGTGGTGCTCACCTGTAGTCCCACCTACTCAGGAGGCTGAGACAGGAGGATCGCTTGAGCTCAGGAGTTGGAGGTTGCTGTGGCCTGGGCAACAGAGTGAGACTTTGTCTCCAAAAAAAAAAAAACAAAAAAAAAGATATACAACTATGTACCCATAATAATAAAAAATAAAATTTAGCTTAATATCAAAAAAGAAGAAAAAAGGTTCTAAGTGTGGATCTGGGAAAGAGGATGGAGGCCAAACCCATCACCATAAATGGAAATCAAGTTCGGGTGGTTTGGTAGGGCCCTCAGCAAGCAGAGCTCTGTTGCTTCATGTGTTCATCACAAGCTTTCTGAGCACCTCCTCTGTGCCCAGCATGTGCTAGGTCTGGGGACACAATGCTGAGTAAGGTCTACATGATTCCTGCTTCAAGAAATTGAGAGACTGCGATTGTCCTATTCAGCCTTCACAGTAACTCCCTAAAAGTGAGCATTATCCCTTCACCCTTTCTTTACAGATATGGAAACTGAGGCTCAGAGAGGCAAAGTGACTTGTCTGCCAGCACACAGCTCATTGCTTCCTAGGCTCTTACTGGGGTGCCTGGCTCGATGCATTATGTGAGTTAATCCTCACAGCACCTTATCTATGAGGTGGGTACTGTTATTAAGTGTGTTCCTCAAAGTCACACAGGAATGAGTGACAGGGATAGGATTTGAGCTCAGGTCTGCTGAGCAGAGACCACAGGCTTTCCCCACCACAGGCAGCCTCCGGGAAAAGGGACTAAACTCGCCATCACTTGATTACTTCCCCCTGGGCCCTGGACTCAGAAAGGAAAAGCCGAGCCATTAACCAGCCTCTGTAAATTTTTTAAGAAGAAGAAGAAAAAGAAAGGTAGAAAAGAAAAAGAAAGAGGGAAAACAAGCGAAGGCTTTACTCCCATCAGGGGGGAAATCGGCGTCTTGTCGCCTAGCTCCATGCCCTGATTTATGATAAAAAATTTAGAGGAAATCATTTATATTTTAAAGGATCTAAATAGCTGCATGAAAGTTTTATCTAAAGTGCCACTGTATTTATAGGCAGTTCTTCCATGCTGGAGGTAATTAATAGATGTATAAATCTCAGGGCTCCGGTCTCTCCTGCCCGCCCGGCGGGATGGTGGCGCGGGCCTTGGCATGTGGGGACGGTGCGGGAAGGGGGAGGGGGGTCAGCAGCAAAGAGATCTGCTCCATGACTCACCCACACAACCTGCCCCCTTGGTTTGGGAACTCTTTGCTAGGGTCCTGGGGTTGACTCACATTAGACTGAAGGATGCTCCAGTTGCCCACCGCCCAACTTCTAGCCCCTCTCAAGAGTTGTCAAAAGACAGCCCAAGAGGCCAGCCCCCCTTCTCCTCTCCCAGCCCTCTGCCAAACCAGGGAACTAACTGCCCCATGCTGGCCAGAGAGTTTATACTTCTGGGGGGTCTTGTTAAATGAAATCCTGGGCTCCCTCACTCCCCTACCCCAACTTTAGCCAAACACCCATGTCTCTCTCTGCAGCCCCACCTCAAGATGCCACGCTCTTGTTTTGGAAAAGGGAGCCAGTTGCAAGAGGCCGACCGTTCTCGGCTTACTTTAATTACGGCTGTGAAATATTGATGGTTTTGGCTCTCCCTGTGGCTGCCACACCTTAACCAGTGGGGAGAGAAGCCCAGGGAGGAACAAGTTAAGAAAGGCCAGATGGTTTCCCTTCAGAAAAGCCATAGAGACTGACAGAGGTGTCATTGCCTGAGATCATCGCAGAACCCTAAATAATTGATGGGTCTCCTGAATTTGGAAAGGGAAAAAATACACTAAATTGGAAATAACAATGATGACTCATTTGTGGCTAAACCTTTGGAAATGGAGGGAGGGTGTGAGCTGGGGGGTAGGGAGGACAGGGGACAAGGAGCAGCCACCTTGGTTCCCTTCCTTGACTGGGTTCCTTCCAACAGCTTTTTCGGTCAGGACGTGGCTCGGATAGAACCTTCTCCATTTAAACGCACTCCTTTCTCTTTCTTGGGGGACCAAGGGCAGGCACTCCTTACTGAGGAGAAACTAAACAGCTCTCTTTTCTCAGGCTCTTTGATTTCCCATCTCCTGGTAATGTATCACCAAAACGTGGCTTTAAAAGAAACTTTCACAGTGCCTTCTTCACTCCACCATTGTCTGTGGGCTTGTTTGGTTTTGTTCCACCTACCCCTGCCTCCTGGCCCTGCCACTTGTCCTGTGGCCCCAAACACAGGACTAACGAAAGTTGCCAGTCTGGGGAAGGGAGATATTTTCACTTAGTGAATTCATTTGCGGAGTTGGAGAGGGGGTGTTGGTGGTGACGTTGGTGGTAGTGGAGACCTCCCCTTCCAAGACTTGTGCCTTCTGTGTGGTCTAACCCGTTGGGGTAGCTGGAGTAAAAGATTGCGGCAGGTTTTGACACGGTTTGACCTTGCTACTGCCACATTTTATAATACATTAGCCAAGAAGGGTTTTGCAGACAGTTGTCTTCCCCTTACCCTTCATCACTTTGTAAACAAAACAAAATACTATCAGGAAATACTATTCCATTTCATTTCTTCCCATGTATATTTGTTATGTTTCTCAAACAATTTTTTTTTAATCTCACAAATAAGACAATGAAGGTCTGGCCCAATCATTGAGTTCAGCATCCACATTCTAGTAGATTATAAATATGAAAAACCTAGAAGCTCTTCTCTGCTGGTTTTTCAGACTTTCTTTTTCTGTCTGTAAGAAGGGCAGTGCGTCCATTTCTTCTGCTCTTGTATCTTCTGCAACAGTGTAGAAAATTGTGCAGGCACTTGCAACTGAATCTTTTAAAATTCAAAACCAGGTCTGCTGGTAAATAGAAGGATCTGGAAATGAACGTCATTCCAGGGGCCATAAACTTCACAATACGGTAGATGGGTACTCTGTTTCATTTCATTTCACATTTATAACCTCCTTTTTCTCCAAAGAGCGCATTACACATAACCGGCCAGTTTCATCGCAGAAGGAAATGACTACGTCATCTGTGAATAAGTGGTAAGTCTTCCTGATCAGAGAGACCTCGATAACTGCTACGAGCAGGGAGTGGCTACATGGTGGAAAGCGGCCAAAGGGTTTGGGTGAGTCAGGGAAGCCTTCTCTGAATTGCTAAGACCTGAATGGGGAGAAGGAACAAGCCACGCGACAATCTCTGGGAAGAGTATTCTAGGCAGAGAGAACAGTTAGCGCTGCTCCCCACGATGGAAATGGGTTTGCATGTTCAAGGACCAGGAAGAAGGCTACTGTGGCTGAAGCCAATGGAATAAGGAGAGGAAGGGGAGATAAATTCAGATGGGTGAAGAGATGAAATAGGACCCAATAAGCCCTGGTAAGCAACTTATGTTTTATTCCAAGTGCAGGAGGTTTTAAGCAGAAGACTGATACATGTTTTGATAAAAGTCTCATACAAGAGGACTAAACTCAGACCAGAGGCAGGCAGGTGACAAGGAGGTTTTCCAGAAAAAGGTAGCACTCTTGCTGTCTGGAAGGCTCTTCCCCCAGACAGGCACTTGGCTCACTGTCACACTTCCTTCAGGTGTCAGCTCAAATGTCACCTTCTCAGTGGAAACTCCCCTAACCACCATATTTAAAATTCCAACCATCTTGCCCCCATCATCCCATTTCCTATGCCCCATCTCTGTTTTATTTTTCTGCAAAGCATTTATCATCTTATATACCTTATAGCTATATTTTACCTATTTATTAGTATATTGTCTAGTTTCTCTTTTTTTTGAGACAGAGTCTCAATCTGTTGCCCAGGCTAGAGTGCCGTGGCATTAGCCTAGCTCACAGCAACCTCAAACTCCTGGGCTCAAGCGATCCTTCTGCCTCAGCCTCCCAAGTAGCTGGGACTACAGGCATGTGCCACCATGCCCGGCTAATTTTTTCTATATATTTTTAGTTGGCCAATTAATTTCTTTTTATTTTTTAGTAGAGACGGGGGTCTCACTCTTGCTCAGGCTGGTTTCGAACTCCTGACCTTGAGCGATCTGCCCGCCTCGGCCTCCCAGAGTGCTAGGATTACAGGCGTGAGCCACTGCGCCCAGCCTGACTCAGATTTCTAAAGGCACTCCCTGAGG
>CAUYMX010062216.1:0-29405 GCA_963573855.1 Lepilemur septentrionalis | reverse complement strand
TAATTTCTTAAAAAGTTAAACTACATATACTTGTACATATGACTCAGTCCTTCCACTCCAAAGTATTTACCCAAGAGAAATGAAAGAATATATCCAACAAAGACATGTACATGAATGTTCATAGCAGCTTTATTTGTAATAGTTAAAAACTGGACACGGTCCACATTGCCCATCAACAGGTGACTAGCTAAACAAACTAGTACATCCATACAGTGGAATATTACTTGGTAATAAAAAGAAACGGCTGTAATACATGCAGCAACATGGGTGAATCTCAAAATAATTATGCTTAGAGAAAGAAGCCAGAGAAAACACAAGTACATACTGTATGATTCTAGTTGTAGAGAATTCTAGGTCTAGAAAATGCAAATCAGTCTATAGTGACAGCAGATTGAGCAGTGGTTACTTGCAGATGGGAGGCAGGGGGGAGCAGGCGGGAGAGATTACCAAGGAGCACAGGGAAACCGGAGAGTGAAGGGGATGCTCGTTCTCTTGACTGTGCTAATGGTTTCACGGGTGTATATGTATGTCAAAGCCATCACATAGTACACTTCTGGTATATGCAGTTTATTGTATGCCAATTATACCTCAGTAAACAATAGTAAAGATGTTTTTTAAAAAATAATAGAAGACATACAGAAGTAGAAACTTGACATTTGAAAAAAAAAAAAAGAGAGAGAGAAAGAGAAGATAATAATAGAACACAACAACTACAGGGAGAGGGTTCTGCCCAGAGTTCTATGCAGAACACTGGTTTGATTCCTTTTCACTTGGTTTCATCATTTAGGAAGGGGTCATCTTTGTTTTTAATTTTGTTTTTCAAGCCAGTTCTATTTTTTGAGTGATTACTGTTAAACATTAGTATTTACAATTAAATTTTATTACCTAATATTTGATACATACATAAGGATGTGTGGCACCTTAGTGAGTTAGGAGCTGAGTTATAAATTGAACACCCGTGAACCTACCGCCAACCTGAGAGCCAAGGTACCAACCACACCTTTGCAAATTCCTGGGGTCCTTCCTTATCCCATCCCACACGCCCCTCAGGGACCACCATCTTGAATTTTGTGCTTTTCCTTCCCTTGATCTTTAACAGAGTTTTATCACATGCATGTGTTGCCAAACAATAGATGGTTTAGTTTTGCTTGTTTCTGAGCTTTATAAAATGCTATCATACTGTGTGTAGTTTTATGCAGTTCGCTGTTTTAATTTACCTCCAAGATTCATCTGTGTTATTGCATTATGTATATTACAGTATTGCCAGTCCTCCCAACAGCCCTGCAGTTGGCTTAGGATACAGTATACCTGGGGGAAATAAAGCTCAACAAGCTGGGGTGGCTCACCCAGTCCATGGGCTAGACTCCAGGGCCATCTCTTCACCACCACATTACATTGTCTCCTTCATTCATGAGGGCCTCCTGGGCGCCAGACAGTGAGCAGGTGCTGGACATACATCCTACGGGGACCTGGCACATCCCTTGCTGTCCTGAAGCATACATCATGGCTTTCCGTTGACCATCCCAGCCAGGATGACTCCATGCACAGGCCAGTGACCCAAACATCCTGGTTATGTCCATGTCCCTCCTATTTGTCCACAAACATGACTTAAAGTGTCTGGTCTGACCCATCCCACAGGTTTCCGCCCCTGGGGAGCAATTTGACAGTAGCTATTGCCGTGACAAAGGCAGCCACCTCTGACTCAGTAATGCTACTTGCAGGAATTTATCCCATAGAAACACCTGCATATGTACAGAGCGGCACTGGCATAAGAATATTTATTGCAGTGTTGTTTGTAGTATCAAAGTGGTAGAAACAACTTAAACTTCCATCTGTAGGGATCTAATGACAGTTCGTTAACATTAGTTATGGGAAACCTGCACAAGGGAACACAACCAGCTGCGAAAAAAACAAAGGAGAACATGACAATGGAAAGATCTCCAGGAGATTTTGGGGATACATGTGATAATTTAATACATTCGTATTCTCCAGGATATATTTTAAAAAGGCAAGGTCAGTAGAGTATGTGGAATGTTACCATGTGTATAAAAAAGGGGGAAGAATAAAATTGTTCAAATATGCATAAAACTTCTAGAAGGGTTCATAAATAACTGTGACTTGGGTGGCTGGGGATGGGTGAGAGGGAGATTTACTATATCTCTCTTGTTTGTTTGTTTGTTTATTTATTATTTTCTATCTACAACCAAATCTTACAACATACCTCTTTTGTGTTTTAAAAAATATGTACAGTAGAGCAAGGACTACTTATTAAAAAATACATAAATAAAATTTAAAGTTTTAGTTTCTCAGTCCATATTCCCCGGCTCCTGGCCTTTCTTTGGCTTGCAGCCTGCCGTTGCTGGCAGCAAACATTTCATCAGAGGCCCTAGCGTTTCACAGGCCCCCCACTTTGGCACGTTGCACTCTGACGCACAAACTCCCTTGCAGACAGCATCTGAGGGCTGGGGAGACCTGCCACAAGGTGGCGCTGCCTGCTGCCTACCACTGTGTGGGCAGAAGGCTGGCCCTCCCCAGGGCAATGGGGTCTACTGTCGGGGGCTTCTGTGGAATGGGAATGGGAGCTCACCCCCAACCCCTACCCACTGCCCCCAGTATTCCTCCAAAAGATCTGGAAAGAAATTCATTTTGTATCCCCATCCCCTCCTATGTGGACCATTGGATGCCCTTCAGGTAGGCGCAAACCGGAATTGGAAGGTGCCTCTTGCTCTCCTTTGGGTCTCATGGGTGTGAACAGCTGATACCAAGAGATGCATCCCTGCCCTGGTCTGGCTCCCTGTTTCATCCAAGAAACCCTTCCAGTCACTGGAAGGAGTCCGAGCAGGCAGAGCTCTGCTGGAGGTGGACAAGGGGACAACATGATGTCCAGGGGAGCCACTGAGTCTATTCACACAGGGGGCCATCCACCCTCCACCCCCTCATGGCTTCATTCATTTAGCAAGTATTTACTGCCGGCCACCACGTGCAGGGAAGCTCTTGTTCAAACACTTGCCTTGAATGTCAGAAGGAAGATAGTGGGGCTGCTTCCAGGCCTGACCCAGGCCTTCCCGCCGCCCCCTGCAGGCCGGGCCCTGCCAGTGCGCGCCCCCACTCCCCAAAGGCGGCTCCCTTCCTGCCTCCTTGGCCTCATCTGCCCCTGCCCAAGAGCAGCGGGTCAGTGCCTGCGGCAACAGGGGGACCCCTGGCCCTGGAGTCGGAACCCTCTGAGTGGCAAACAGGAGAATGACGACAACGTGAAGCACAAGGTCAGTGACACGTCCTTGACATGCAGACTGCAGCAAGAAGGATGCCCCCTCCCTGGGGGCTGGTCCCTATCCTGGTAGTGACCCCAGGGCCTGGCACTGAGGGGGCCCTCCAGGAGTATTTGTCATACAGACACAGGCTAATCTTCCCTCAGTCTGACTTGATGCCTCTGCTGTGATCATTAGATGTTTCCAGCCTGCCACCTGGGGGCGGGGAGGCAGGGCCCAGGCCTGGGCCAGGTGGGTTACAGGTCATAGCAGGCTGTTTCCATAGGCAGGAGCCTCTCTGAGGCTGGATGGAACACCCTTGGCTGGCCCCTCCTGGGCCCTTCCACAGGCCACCAGGTGAGATAAAGAGTCTCTTTGTTCAGGAACCCCCATCTGCATGAGCCCTTGGCATGCCAAACTACAGCAGAGGCCTCAAACCTCAAAGCTGAGGGTTAGTTCTGAGCAAGGGAGCCCAGCAGAAAACAGTGCTGCTGAGATGGCAGCTGGGGCCACTGGCCTCCTGTTACCCAAACCAGGCTTCCCCAAAACACTGGTAGCCCCACCCTTCTTCCATGGTGCGTGCACAGTACCTGGTGGCCACAGAAAGGTGTGCTAGAGGGAGGGAGAGAGGGAAGGGAGGAGGGAGTTGAGGCAGTGGGCTCAGCTCCCCCCCACCCCACCCAGAGGGACCAGAGGAGTAAAGCAAACCAGCTTTAATACCAATCTAGTTCTGTCTTTTAAATACCATGTTCCTCAGGACAGTGCTGGGGCAGGCTCTTGGCAGAATGGGTGGAAAGGAAATGTGGAATGGATGGCCCAGGGCCCCCTGCCTTGGGGCACTAGGGACTGGGTTGCCCTCTGGGGAGGGGGAGGTGACAGCAGCTTCCCCTGGTGCAGTTATTGCAGAGGCGTGGGTGAGCGGGTGGGTTCTCCTCCCTCCTTCCCCTCCCCCCTCAGCCCCTAAACACTTCTCAGGATTATTTCTGCCCATCAGCCCCAGCAGAGCCAGGGCCTGGGCTCCTCTATCTGGGAGGGGCCCCTCTGCCCAAAAGGGCCTGCAACTAAGGCATGGGGGTGGGGCGGGGTGCCACTGGCCAGGCCTGCCGCTCAGTACGTGCTCTGATGGCCTGTGAGAATATAGAGGTTGCTGTGTGCCCCTGGGTTGTCGGTGGGAATGCTCTCCAGGATGATGTCTCTGGAGGGGACAGAGAAGCAGAAGTGAGCAGGGCGGGAGCACTCAGGCACATCCTCCCTCCTCTGGGGAGGCTGGGGCGCCACTGCCCACCTGTGGGCCCCGAGCACTCTGAAGATCCTCGTCTCATCTGTGATCTCCTGGGTCACCTGGGAAGACAAAGGGCACTGAGAGGTGGGGACCACAGGGCAGGGGCAGGCCAGTCCCTGAGCCCCACACACCTCGTTGGTATCCAGGCTGCGGCCTTGCATCCCATGGCTCCAGAAGGCCAGCACGCTGTCCTGAAGACACACTAGGGGGGCCGGGCTGCTATCAGCCCTGCGCCTGCCCTGCGGAGGTTGACACTCCAAGCCACACCCACCCAGGTCTAGGCCACAGAGGTCCTGGCTGACCTCAGGTATCCCCAGGCTGGCTCTCGAGAGGGGCTGGGGGATCCACCTCCTTGTCCCACCTCCAGCCCCGGGCCCCTGAGCCTCCTCACATGTTCCAGGCCAGACAAAGTTCTGACCCCGACCTCTGCTCACTCACCCACAGTCTCGATGGGGAAGTCAAAGGTCAGCTCAGGCGCCAGTGTGGCCGTGGGCTCACCTTGCATGTTGACTATCCTCACACAGCCTGTACAGGGAGGAGGCTGGTAGGTGAAGGCACGTGGCCCCTCTGGGGAGGCAGACCACCAGGCTTCCCTCACCCCCACGATCCGCTGGCCACACCCCTGACCCCGGGGCACTCACGTTCAAAGCTGACGAGGACCGTGTCCCTGTCCACCTGGATCACCTGCTGGGCTGAGCCTGAGATCCCCTCTGCAGAGAAGGGAGATAGGGCCTGGCTAAGCCACCAGCACACCCGGGCCCCAAGAGAACACAGGGGACATACTATAGCCGGCCCTCGGCTACGAGCACACTTCAGTCTCATGATGGCCACGTGGCGTTGGGAATCCTAATCTCACTGCACAGCTGGGGAACTGAGGCTCAGAAAGGATAAGTGACCCATCCTCAGGCTCTCGGGGAGCAGGGGAGGAGTCCCAGGGAGTCATGGGAGGGCTCTGGAGTCAGGCAAACCAGGCCCTGTGACTCAGTCACTGTGTGACCTGGGACAAGTCACCGTGAGCCTCAGTCTCCTCATTCATAGCACAGGCACGATGATGCCCACCTTGCAGAGCTGTTGTGAGGGTCAAGAATGAAAACCCAGGCCGGGCACAGTGGCTCACGCCTGTAATCCTAGCACTCTGGGAGGCCGAGGCGGGTAGATCACTCAAGATCAGGAGTTCGAAAAGAATGAAAACCCGGCATCCCGGAGGCCTCAGTCCACGTGCGCCTTCCCCTCTCTGCCACCCATCGCCGCTTCCTAGAGGCCCCCGCTCCCAGCTGCAGCTCCCTTGCTCAGGGTGGAGGCCCCTGTCCCCGCCTTGCCAGGTTTGGCTCTTCCCTGTGGCTCCTGCCTCGGTCCAGAGCAGTGCTGGCCAGATTTTCCTTAGCTGCCAAGCCTTGTGCTCTGTAAAACCTTCTATGGAAGCACGTTGAAGGGAGGCAGGGCGCTCCATACCCGGCTTGGCGCCCTGCGGCCCCCAGGTCTCCATGGACCACAGGCTGTGGGGAGCCTGGTTTGAGATCCTCACCCCTGCCTCCCTCTCATCTGTCTCTCTGACGCAAGCCCTCCTGCTCACCAGGTGGGATGAGGATGTCAGGTGTCAGGCCAGCCTCCAGGGGTAGGACATGGAACAGGACACGACAGCCAGGCCCCTCAGGCCCCTCGGCCCCCACACACACCTGCGGCAGCTCCTTCCCGTCCAGCACCAGTGGCTCCAGCATCCCAGCTGGGCAGGGCAGAGGGCTGGAGAAGTTCTGGGGGGCAGCAGGGATGCTCAGGTCTCCACTTCTCCCCACAGACCCCTGAGGGTGCCCTGGGCCTCCCCCACCACCCCTCACCTTCAGCAGCAGGAACTTCTGCAGCGGCTCATACCACTGCAGCAGGAGCAGGCTGGCGGGCAGGGCGGCTAGCAGGAAGGTGCTGCCAGTGTAGGGGTTCCGCACTGCGGGAAGTAGCAGTTGGCACAGGGCCAGGTCTGCACTGCCACCCCTGCCTGGCCCCCTGGCCCCACTCTTACCCACACGACACTGCAGGCAGCCTTTGGTGTCAGGAATCTTGTTAGACAGGGCAAACCGCCTATTGGGGTGACAACCAGGGCACATGTCTGGGTGCCATCTGTGGGCAAGGTCCCCACAGAGCCCTATGAAGTGGGCACTATCATCTTCCCACTTTACAGTGAGAGACTGAGGCTCACAGAGCCAGAGAAACTTGCCCAAGGAACAGCTGTGAAGGGCAGAGGACCTGGAGCGTCTCTGTCCAGTCCAGGGCTTTGGATTACAGAATAACCTCTAGCTCTGCGATTTTGTGCAAGTCACTTAACATCTCTGTGCCTCAATTTCCTCTATAGAACGAGGGTAACAGTGGTGCCCATCCCAGAGGGTCACAGAGGGGAAAAACTTAGAGCAGCGTCCAGCATGTTGTGTGTGCTCACAGAGGGCTGGCTTTTATCGGCCTATATTATTAAAACTTTTTTTTTTAATAGAGATGGGGTCTCGATATGTTCCCTAGTCTGGTGTTGAACTCCTGGCCTCAAGCCATCCTCCTACCTGGGCCTCCCAAAGTGCTGGGATTACAGGCGTGAGCCACCGCACCTGGTCTCAGCCTATATTAGTATTTTCCACCTATTTCGAGTGATTGAAAATCCTTTTTAGGTGAAGGCAAGGTATAAATGAAGAAATGAGAGCATGCAGGCTCCAGCTCCCAGACTGAACAAAGTATTCATGGCCCATTTCACAGATGGGAAAACAGGCCCAAGGAGGTTAAAGGACTTCAAAGGGTGAACGGCTCTGCCCTCTGCCTCTTCAGCTGAGGCTATAGCCCTGAGGGTCCAGTGGGTGGCTCCCTTGTTGCCTGGGCAGATGGGTGAGGGATGGTCATCAGAAGGGTCTTTGCCTTGGTCACTGAGTGTCCGCTAATCCCCCAGAGGACCCTCTGAGCCTGTTTCTTCCCCTAGGGAACGGGGCTACATATCAGCAGCCCTGCCATCTCCACTCAGCGACCCAGGTCCTGTCTGCACCTTCTGCCAGGACACGGACAGGAAGCCAACATTGTCTGTCTGCCACTTCCGTCCTCCCTTGTTCTGCCCATCCGCTTCCCCAACTGGTGTTCAGACGGGACAGAGACATACAGTTTTGTATTTGTTTCTTTTCCAAACAATTCCAGTTCCCTGTTTTTTACATTCAAAGTGGACACTGTGACTCTGTGATGTCCCAAACACTGGCCCCAAGCTGCCTGCAACTCACTGGGGCTCTGATGGGCCTGTTTCCTGCAAGTCCTGGGCCAAAGCACAGGCTTGCTTGGGGACGGAGCTCAGGAAGCCCCAAGGCCACAGGGCTCCAGATGTAGTCCAGGAGCGAACATGCCACAGGAAGGGCCTGGGCCCTCCTGATCTGCCCAGCTGGAGCAGCCACTGGCCCGGCATCCCCTGCCCTCCCCGCCCAGTCCCCTGGTTCCCATAACCTACATCATCGTGACAATGTCTGCTCCCGTAGCAAACCCTCTCTCTTCAGAGTCCAGCCCTACCCAGCCATGGATGGATAGAGGTCCCACTTGCACATCTAACAAGCATCTTTTTTTTTTTTTTTTTTTTGAGACAGAGTCTCACTCTGTTGCCTAGGCTAGAGTGCCGTGGCGTCAGCCTAGCTCACAGCAACCTCAAACTCCTGGGCTCAAGCGATCCTTCTGCCTCAGCCTCCCAAGTAGCTAGGACTACAGGCATGCGCCACCATGCCCGGCTAATTTTTTCTATATATATTTAGTTGGCCAATTAATTTGCTTCTATTATTAGTAGAGACTGGGTCTCGCTCTTGCTCAGGCTGGTTTCGAACTCCTGACCTTGAGCGATCCACCCGCCTCGGCCTCCCAGAGTGCTAGGATTACAGGCGTGAGCCACCACGCCCGGCCATAACAAGCATCTTAATGTGACAAAATTGAATTCAGCTCCCTCTGAAACCCACAGCTGATGACAGCTGCATCCTTCCTGTCGCCCAGGCCAAACACCCTGTAATCATCCATCCTTGACTCCTTTCCCTTCCATCTACCACCAACCATAAGGAAATCCTGTTGGCTAAACTTCCAAAAGAGAATCGGAATCAGACCATTTTCTCCTCCTTCCCTGCTACCCAGGCCCAAGCCACTGCCACCTCCAACAGCTTCATGAGGGGTCTCCCCCTCACCCCTTCACTCTACTCTGGTGAACAGCAGAGCAGTGAGCTCGTACAGCTCTTAGCCCATGGCTCCCTCTGCAGCTTCCTCACTGCTCCCCAAACAGTCCAGGCCTGCACCTGCCCCAGGGCCTTTGCACTGGCCATCTCCTCTTTCTGGGATGCCCTCGTCCCAGGTACCCACAAGGGCTCCCTCCTCACCTCCTCTAAGTCTTTGCTCAAATGGCACTTTCTCAGCGGGGTCTTTCTTGACCACCCCATTTGAAAACGCAGGCTGCACCCCACCCTCCTGGCCTTCTTCACAGAGCACCCTCGCCTTGGTTCGTCACACAGAACACTCTCCTTTCTCATGTGCACTACTGTCTGTCTCCCTCCGCAGACAGTGGTGAGGAGATAAGGAGCATCTCAAGCCCCAGGACACAGCCTGGCACCTACGAGGTGTTGTGCAGATGCTCACCGAATGAAGAAGGAGTGACTCTCCCCTCCAGCATCCTCCCGGCACCTTACAATGCACATGACAAGGCAGAGCTTGCTATCTTCCTGCGCAACCTCCTGACACCATCTCACTCAGCCAGCACTCGATCCTGTCAGCGCTACTTCCTGCACGTTGCTTGTGCGCCAGCCCTTAGCCCAACCTCTGTCCTCTCGGGCCACTCCACTGGCCTTCCCTCCTCCAATTCACCCTTTCCCTGTCGCCACAAGCAGTGAGCAGGTGCCTCTTGTTTTCATCTGCCCAGCATCCTTCCCGTTTGGCAAGAGGGCTGGGGTTTTCCTTTGTGTGTGTGGGGGTGTGCTGACGAGCCCTTCTCCCTCCCCCAGGCTCCAGGGGAGAGCATGTGACCCTGGCCTGGCCACCCGTGCCCACATCCCCTGGCCCCAGTGACTGGTGCAGGGGGAGGCATGCACCTAAGCTAGACCAATGAGAATGGGCTCCAGGACTTTTGTGGGAATGACTTGGAAATAGAGGTTCTAGTTCCACTGAGTTGCTGGCAGGACACGCCTGCAGGTGCAGGCAGCCGTCGTGTGACAAGACAGCCTGTGTGAGAATGAAGGCAGCACGAACTTTGGGAGGCCAAGGCGGGAGGATCGCTCAAGGTCAGGAGTTCGAAACCAGCCTGAGCAAGAGTGAGATCCCGTCTCTACTAAAAAATAGAAAGAAATTAATCAGCCAACTAAAAACATATAGAAAAAAAAATTAGCTGGGCATGGTGGCGCGTGTCTATAGTCCCAGCTACTCGGGAGGCTGAGGCAGGAGGATTGCTTGAGCCCGGAGTCTGAGGTTGCTGTGAGCTAGGCTGATGCCATGGTACTCTAGCCTGGGCAACAGAGTGAGCCTCTACCACAAAAAAAAAAAAAAAACAAAAAAAAGACGGCAGCACGAGAAAAACGGAGCCAAGACATGCAGAAAGGCTCCTGCTGGTGCCATTTAAACCTGGATCCGGTGGAGCCTGAGCTAACCCTAGTCCTGAGCTGTCAGTTACATGAGTCGTTAAGTCCCCTTTCTGTGCTTATGCTAGTGAGTTGAATCACCTACCAAAGGAAGAATCCTGATCAGCACACAGCGGGATCCTTTTAACATGCTCACGGTGGCACAGCCGGCTGGATGAAGCCCAAAGCCTGGGCTCGGCATCAAAGGAGGGACTCTGCCACCTGTGCAGCTTCCACTCAGGCTACTCTGCCTCCTTCCTCAAGCCAAACACCCCCGAGCTCCTCCGAGCATGCGTTCACCCCTACGTGCCTTCGCTCTTCCCTCTGCCTGAAATGCCGTTCCTAGCTCTTCTGCCGGGAAACCTTAACATCCTTTCAAACTCCATGAGCTTGCCTGGCCTCTCTGAGGCCTCGCCAACCCCTCCCAGGTCCCTTTCTCGTTGGCCCTCAGCACCAGGTGCTAACGGTCTGGTGGGTTTTTTTGTTTTGTTTTGTTTTTTGAGACAAAGTCTCGCTCTGTCGCCCGGGCTAGAATGCAGTGGCATCGTCATAGCTCACTGTAGCATCCCGAGTAGCTGGGACTACAAGCACGTGCCACTATGCCTGGCTAATTTTTCTATTTTTTGTAGAGACAGGGTTTTGTTCTTGTTCAGGCTGGTCTCAAACTCCTGGCCTCAAGCGATCCTCCTACCTCAGCCTCCTAGAGGGCTGGGATTACCGGCGTGAGCCACAGCACCAGCTCTGGGTTCCCCCACCCAAAATCTCTTCTGGAAAGCTCTGTTTTTGTTTTTTTTTTTTTTGAGACAGAGTCTCACTCTGTTGCCCGGGCTAGAGGGCTGTGGCGTTAGCCTAACTCACAGCAACCTCAAACTTCTTGGCTCAAGCAATCCTCCTACCTCAGCCTCCAAAGTAGCTGCGGCTACAGGCATGCGCTGCCATGCCCGGCTAATTTTTTCTATATGTTTTTAGTTGGCCAATTAATTTCTTTCTATTTTTAGTAGAGACGGTGTCTCGCTCTTGCTCAGGCTGGTTTCGAACTCCTGACCTTGAGCGATCCTCCCTCCTCGGCCTCTCAAAGTGCTAGGATTACAGGCGTGAGCCACCTCGCCCAGCTGGCTCTGGTTTTTTTTGTTTGTTTTGGGCTTTTTTTGAGATGGTCTCACTCTGTCGCCCAGGCTCAACTGCAGTGGTGTCATCATAGCTCACTGCAGCCTCACACTCCTGGGATTAAGCGATCCTTATGCCTCACCCCCTAAGTAGCTGGGACTACAGGTGCGTACCACCACACCAGCTAATTTTTCTATTTCTTGTAGAGATGGGGTCTCGCTCGTGCTCAGGCTGGCTGTCTGGTAATGGGCCCACATCTCCCTCGTTTCTTGAAAGCAAGGACTCGTTTGACCATGTCCCCATGCCCAGCACAGGGCCAAGCATAGCATACACACTCAGGAAATGTTCAACTGTCAAATCAAGTGCCATACCCTAACAACCAGGCTCCCACAATTTGCAAAGCGCTTTCACATCCACTACCTTCTCTTGGCCTCCCTACAAACCTGGCAGAGGGCTGTCAACTGTATTGATGGGAGGAAATGGGAGGAGGAAATGGGCTCAGAGAGGGCAAGCAACCCTCTAAAATCACAGTGCCATATTCCGCCCGCTCTGCCCCTCTGCCTCCCACTTCCCTGCATGCCAGGGCCCCTGACCTGGGGATGATGCGCTGGGTGAGGCGGTTGGTGGGGATGGACAGGGGAACCTGCTGCTGTAGTCGCCGCTGCTCAAACAGGCCTGGCAGGTCATGGGCCCAGATGTGCGTGGATTTCCCTGCCAGGGAGGGAGAGATAGGGGCTCGAGGGTGCTGGTGGGCTGGACGAGCCATGGGTGCTGTGGGGTTGCCTCCCTGCCAGTCCCAGGTTGTACCTGAGAGTGACAGCAGCACATTGTTCACGCAGTAGAGCCAGGAGCAGCGGTGTGAAATCAGCTGGAGGTGACAGAGAGACAGGTGGACTGGCAGTCAGCACCCAGGCCCCTCAAGGCCCTCTACCCTCCACAGCCAGCTGGGCCTCACCTTCTCCAGTGTGTCCTCGTGTAGTTCATGCAGGTTGAGCGTGTAGATGCCTTCCTCGGCCCCCACCACCAGGAACTGGTCTGCAGGTTTGGGCACAGGTCAGAGTCAGTCACACCCCCTGGCGCAAGCTGAGGGATTCCGGGATCCTGCACCCTCCCTGTTCCCAGCCTACCCCGAGTAACAGGGTGAATCCAGGTGACAGCAGCGTGGATCCGTAGGGGGCAGCCATTGAAGACTTTGGAGAAGCAGGCCCCCATCTATGGAGGAGCAAGAGGCTGGGAGGGCACATAGGGGCAGGGCCGGGCAGGTGCACGGGTGGGGGCAGCGGGGCCATGGGCAAACACTTACGTGCACCTTGGGGGTTGGCGGCAGCCCATGGCAGGACGACCTCTGGGAGGGAGGGAAGGGGTCAGGGCCAAGGCGAGGCCCCTGCCACCCACCCCCCGCCCCTCGGCAGTACCCCTCACCTCAGGATCCTCCTGCTGCTTTATCGTGGCCCAGGCAGTGGGCAGCAGTGGGGGGCTGTCAGGGCCTTGTGGAGGTGGGGGCAGGGTTCCTGTAGGCACAGACTGGCTGTGATTCCTCATCCAGCCCTTGCCCTGGGCCTGCCTGGCCTCCTAAGCCTGGGACTCACCTGGGGGGCTGGATAGAGGGTCCTCAGCTGCAGGCTCAGAGGGGGGTGGCCCCAAGAATGGGGCCCGCTTGATGGTTCCCATGGAGTCATCTGGGGAGTCCAGCTCCTGGCAGGAGGGTTGGGGGCCCAGCGTGGCTGTTAGCACGTGGCTCTGTAACCTGCCCCACCACATCACACCCTCTGCAGTGGGTTCCTCACACCCAGCTCCAGCCTCCCTCCATCCTGCACCTGCAGTTCCGAGGCTGGCCGCATGGTCAGGCTCCTGTAGGGGACAGACCAGAGGCAGCTGAGGTGTGAGAGGTGACTGGCGCCCAGGCCTGGCTGCCCCGTGCCCCTCCCCGGGGCCCAGTTGCTCACCTTTCTTCCAGGGCCTCCTGGACCGACTGCAGCAGACTCCTGGGCAGGGGCACAAAGGGGTCAGAGGTCAGCCTTCCTGCTGCCCTCAACCCCTCCCTGCAACTTCCCTCCTGCCACTTACCCACTCAGCTCCTCCTTCCCCAGCAGCGTCCACTCCTCCTCCCACTGGGGGAAGCCGCGGCAGAGACCCGGAGAGGGGCAGAGAGAGAGGGACAAGGTGAGAGGACGGTAAAGAGCTTCCAGAAAGAGCAAGGACAGACAGGTAGCAAGAGAACTGGTAACAGGAAAGAGACTTGGGAGAGACAGTGAGAGGCAGAGACACCAAGAAATTGTGAAAGAAAAGGGCAAAGAGACAAACAGGAGGGAGGGAGAGACAGACAGTGAGCAAGGCAGACAGAGACAGAGCCTGTGGGAGCAAAGGAAACGTGGTCCAGGAAGGAGCCCATAGCCCTCCAGGTCCCTGGGCAGGACAGGCCTGCCGAGGCCCAGGCAGCTACTGCTTCAAAACTCCCTTGATCAGAGGTGCCTAGCTCCCCGAGAGTGCCCCACCCACCCCAGCCCTGCACACCACCCTGTCCACAAAGCCTGCCCCTCACCGGCTCATTTAGTGGGTCTGTTTCCTTCCTGCGTGGGGCACCAAATTTCACCTGGTGAACTGGGGGCCCAGAATACAGGGGTTAGAGGGCTGGAGTCTCAGGACGAACCCCCCCCACACACAGCAAATCCGCACACAGCCCCACCCACAGACTCACACTGGATCTCCGAGGGGGTCCTCTCGGCTGGGCCATGCTGACCCCGTGAGTGAATGGTGTCTGGAAACATGTCATACATCTAAGAGAGAACAAACAGCGGACACACACCTGGCACCTGCCTCATACCAGGTATCATACTGGGTGTTTCGAACACATCAACATGTCGTTTTCACTACAACCCTCTGAGATTATCGTGAGACGAGATGACACGCTCATATGAGAAAAGGGGCACAGAAAGGTCAAGTAACTTTTGAGAGATCACACAGAAAGCAAAACGAAGCTGGGTCATGGTCTTGGTCAGCCTGGGCCCAAGGACAGGAACCTATCAGGGTTTCTGGGTGTTACAGGGAGGTAAGACCCAGCTCAGGAAAGGTTCTTAATGGGTGGGCCCAACTGGAGGGAAGCCTCCTGTGCAGGTAGGTATTGTACCAGTTGAAGGGACCTTGACTGACATCACCTTTGGGTCCTTCCAATCAGGCCCAGCCAAGACCCATTTCCCAGCCCCCTCACTTACCTCTAGTTCACAGTCTTCAGGGGAGGGGGCTCCCAGATGGGGGTCATTGGCCTTGTCCAATAGCTGTGTGAGGAGGGCCCGAGGGAGCTGCTGGGTTGTGAATGGGTGCTGGAAGGGCGGTGATCAGGTTGGTCCCTGTTCTCCAGGCCCCTGACTTTGAACACTGAGCCCCCTTCCCCCCTCCTCATCCCACCTGCAGAAGCTTCTCTGCTGTTGGCCTCTTCTTGGGGTTCTTGGTCAAGGCCAGCTTGAGAAAATGGTGGAAATTCTGGGTCCTAGTGGGCACAAAAGCCCCCCACCCCCAGACCCAGGTTAGTTCTTGTGCATAGCATCCCACCTGCTGGCCTGTCCCCCTTGCAGAGGAGTCTGCTGAGCCCACCCAGGAAAGAGCCAGCAGAGGCCAAGGGCAGCTGGCCTGAGCAACGCCGTGTTGCAACACAGCAGATCCTCTGCCATCAACCCTCTGCCCTTCTTTCCTGTCCACACTGAATCCTCAGCTCAGATGGTCTGCAGAAGCCCAGAGAGGGCTCTTGAGGCTGCACCTTGGGAGTCGGAAGCAGGCTTCTCCTCCCCCATGGGGCCTGGCTGAAAACTGTGGGGGTCCCAGGAGGGGAATGTGGGCCCTCACCAGCGAGTCTTGTCTCTCAGCTTGGGCGGCTGGAAGCTGCTCTTCGACATGAGCATCAGGGCCCTGTGGAGGGTGCAAGGTCAGGGGCCAAGGTCCGCAGGACAAGGGTTAGACAAGGGGCAAGTGCTGAGCTGACCTCATGGGGTGCAGGTGGAACAGAGGGGGCTGCAGCTCGCCCAGCTCAATGGCGGTGATGCCCAGGGCCCAGACGTCACACAGCTCGTTGTAGCCACCTTTGCGCTCCACAGCAGCCACCTCTGGAGCCATCCTAGAGGTGGGGTGACAGATGGGATGGCTGGGTACCACACCTGTGGTCCCCTGCCCCCTCTGCCCGAGCTGCAGCCTCACCAGTAAGGTGTCCCAATGAAAGATCTCCTCTTGGCCACAGACGCCGTCAGCTCGCCTGACACCCCAAAGTCAGCTGCAGGGAGAAGTAGTCGCTCTGACTAGCTCTCTGCCTGCCCCTTGCCATCTCACCCCCGGGTTCAGGCTCAGGATGCACCTGGTGGGGCTCAGATGGGCAGGCGGCCCAGGTTCAGTCACAGCTGCCACAAGCCCACGGCAAGGCCAGGTCCCTCTCTGGAGAGGGGTCAACCACCCACTGACCAAGGCCTGACCGAGTGCCTGTCCCATGTCAGACTCCATACAGACCCAACCTCATCCAACCTTTAGAAGGAAAGGAGTGTTGTTCCACTTTCTGAATGAGGAAACTGAGACGAAAGGGCAAAGTGACCTGTCCAAGGACACCCAGCACTGGAATCCAGGTTCTCTCTAAGACTCCCAGGGCTCCCACAGAACCCTCACCCTGCCTGTGTCCCCAGGGTACTGACCCAGCTTGACATCTCCCTGGAGAGTGAGGAGAAGGTTGGCTCCCTGTGGGAATGGAGGAGAGAGAATCCCATCTGGTGCCCCGAGAGCCTCCTCCTCCCTCCCAGGATGCCCTTGGCCAGACCCCTACCTTGATGTCTCTGTGGATCTTCCCCTGAGAATGCAAGTGGTGGAGCCCCTGGGGACAAAGAGGAATCCCTGAGAGCAGGTACCCAGCACTATCACCCTCTCCTGAACCCCCTCTCAGGACTGGGGCCCCCCACCCAAGCCGCTTCCTCCTCCCCTCTCCCCAAACAGGAAGTAACTGAGCCAAGAGGGAAATGGGCTGCTTCCGGCAACAGGGCTGGGGCCCCTTCCCTGTAGGACCCACAGCCCCTGGGGCCAGCCCTGCCTGAGCCACTCCACCCGCCCCTCACTGCTCAACTGGGCTCTTGGCCCACAGGTCCTGGGTATTGGGGGCAGTGAGTGCCTCATGGGCCCAACTACCTTCAGTGCCTCTCGGCAGACATAGGCAATCTGCCGTTCCTCCAGGGGCCCAGTGGCTGAAACAGAAAGTGCGAGGGCTGGCAGGGGGGACAGGGGATATGCCGCCCCTCCCAGGCTACCCTGTGTTGCGGAAGCAGCAGGCCCTGCTAAGTGAAAGAGGTGTTGGCCACATTCCCTCCTAGTATAGTCTGGGATACTGAGCTCAGAGATGGACAGCATTTCTCTCAAGGTCACACAGCCAGCCAGGAGTGGAGAGGAGCCCAAGTCCAGGGCCCAGACTCTCCTCTCTTGCCCCTGCATTGGGATGGGGGTGGGGAGAGGGGAAGGCCGTGGCCCTCTGGGGCCTAAAGCCCTGGCCCTCACCGTGGTAAATCTCCTGCAGGGACCCCCCTCCGCAAAACTCCATGCAGATCCACAGGCGGTCATTCCTGGGGGGACACAGAACTGGGGTGGGCACGCAGCAGGCCACATGGGGGCTGCCTGGCAGCAGAGGATAAAGCAGCCTCACCTGAGGTAGCTGCTAATGTAGGCCACCACATTGGGATGGCGGCACTCCCGCAGGATGGTGATTTCCTGCTGGAGGGAGCTGATGTCGTCGCCTGGGAAGCACAAGAAATCATGGGGGGAACTGCACAAGAGTCGCCCTGACTCAGTGCCCCCATCTGCAAAATGGGCACAGAGTGCCTCCCTCCAGGCCAGACAGGTGCTAAGTGACAGGACCTCCTGGGGCATGCCTCTCAGGGGGGCTCGCAAATGTCAGCCCTCCGCCCTGCACACCGAGCCCGCCGGCGCTCCGCCCTCCCTCCGGCGCAGAGGCCCCGGCCTGGCCCTCACCTGGGTCTAGCTTGACTATCTTCACGGCGGCCAGTTCGGACGTGACCGTGTCGCGGGCCTGCAGGGGCGGAGGGGCGAAGCGGGATGAGGAGGGGGCGGGGCTGGGGGCTGGTTCCCGCGGCAGAACGCAGAGCGAGCAGCCTCCTCCTGGCTCTCCCGCCGGTCCTGCCGCCCGGCGTACCTTGTAGACGTCGCCATAGGTCCCGGCTCCCACGCGCTGCAGCAGCTCGAAGCGGTCCCGCGGATCCTGCAGCGACACGTCCCGCAGCAGCGCCATGGCCCGGCGCCGGGCGGGCCGGCTGGCGGGCGGGCGCGAGCTGCGGAACCGGCGCAGGACGGCGCGGGGCGGGGCGGGGCGGGGCGGGCGCCAGTAGCTCCGAGGCCGCGGGGGCAGGGGCGGGGCCAGGCCGGGGATGCCCCGCCGCCTGGCCGGGAGGAGGCGCCCGCGGGACAGGCCCTCTGCGACGCGGGGAAGTCCCGAGGCCGGGGCAGGGCCTGGGTCCTGAAGCCATGCGCCAGTTCCTCGCCCTCTAGGGGTAGGGAGCGCCAAGTCCAGAAGGCCAGAAGGCAGAGGAAAGATGGGACGTCCCACTCCCCGCCCCATCCCCAATTTCCCAGATGAAACACGGACATGGGTTTTGTTTTTTTACAAAATGTATTTATCTTCCTCAGAACTGAAAAATAAATCTATGTACAAAATAGGAAGAGATAAGGCTCCCTTCACCCACTCCCAACCCCCTGCAGATTTTCTCCGGGGTCCCCGAGATGGACTGAACTCGGGGAGGTTCCTAGATGGTCGTAAGAGAGGTCCTGCTCTGATCCCGGGCCAGTTAGGTCAGGAAGAGAGAGAGCAGGACTCAGGATTCTCATAGACTGGGGGTAGTTTCGTGTCACGGGCTCTTGGGATAGGAAGGAGAGGAAGCCAGGATTTCCAGGTTCTGGAGCAGGACTTAAGTTCTCTGGGGTAGGGAACTTGGATTCCCAAGGGTTGGAATTCTGAAGTGCGGAAATGTACTCCTAGAGGCTAAGAGGGGCTCTGGGTTCCAGGGCTGGAGAAGGGACCTGTGCTTCTTGGGTTAAGGGTGAAACCTCAGCCCCTACGAGCTGGGAGCAACTCGTAGCTCTAGCTTTGGCTCTAGGTTACCGCCTCCATTCTGAGGAGGAACCGGAGTTTCCAGGGGTTGGACCTTTAAAAATCGGTGATCAGGTCCTGGGGTGAAGTTTCAATCGGCCGGCTGGGATTCTGGGAGCAGGGTCCTCAGTTCTGAGCTGGAGAGAATCTTAAATCGTGGGTAGCGGGCGCATGTAGTCTGTATTCCGGGGAGAGGTGGGGCCTGGTCCTGAGCTGGCCACCAGGCCTAGGCCCCGCGCGCTGGGGGCGGAGCCTGGGCTCGGAGCGTAAGGACCGGGGTGGAGCCTCCATGCGGACAGAAGGCTGACCCTGGGGCCGGGTGCGCTGTTAGGAAGTCCCCGAGATCTCAGAGGCCCTTGCGCTGCCGCTTGAGGAAAGAAAGAGTGTAGTCGCTGGGTGTGGACACTTTCTGCTTCTTCATCTGCACTTGCGACTGCGCCGTGAGTTGCAGCTTGATGGCGCTCGAGTTGATCTTGGTAGCCACCAGCAGCTCCTTCATGCCCTTCATCTTCTCGCTCTGGAAAGTGAGCACCGGACCCTCAGGCGGCGGCGACGCTGCAGGCGCTGGCGCCTGAGTCGCGCTGCCGCCTTCAGGGCCTCGGGCAGTGCCCGGGACCGTCCCTGTGGGCTTCCGGGGGGGTGCCGACACCGCATTCTGGCCGGCGCCGGGACCCTTGTCCAGAGCGGGCTTCTTGGGTGGCGGAGGCTCCTCTGGCTTAGACTCTCGCCGCGGGCCCCGCCGCCGGCCTTCCCGGGCTTCCTCGCCCCAGGGCTCCTCGGCCTCTGCTGCCTCGGCCTCCCGGCTGACTATGCGCACCTTCTGCCGCACCTGGGCCGTGAGAGAGCAAGCTGAGGGAAAGGCCGCGGCCCAGTGGCTGGAACTCCAGGACCCTGCCGTTGGCCATCCCATCCTGTCTAGGCAGTCTCCGTCTCAACTGTACCCAAGGGGATGGACAGATGCTGCCTCTGGTCCACAAAGGTCTGACTCTCCTGTGGCTGCTGTCGCCACCTGGAGTGCCCAGCCCTCCTGTACAGCCGCCCCTCACCTGTCCCTCAAAACGGCCGAGGGACTGCACAAGGAATGTGGCCCAGCCTACGTGCAGCACAGGCGTGGGGCTGCCCTCCTCCCATTTGCAGATGCCATCGTAGAATCGCAGCAGGTGGGCGAAGCACTCAGGGTCTTGGAGAGCAGAACCCTGGCTCTGGGTGCCCTGGGCAAGGGGGAAGGGAGGGCACAGGTCAGAGTCCCTTACTCGTCCCTAGGCAGAGGGCACAGGCCAGGCCCCCACCTAGACAAAAATTCCTGGCTCTGGAATAGGTGAACATAGGTTGGAGCATTCTCAGAACTTTTTTTTTTTTGAGACAGGGTCTCACTCTGTCACCTGGGCTGGAGTGCAGTGGCATAATCATAGCTCACTGCAACATCAAACTCCTGGGCTCAATTGATCCTTCTGTCTCAGCCTCCTGAGTAGCTGGGACTACAGACACGAGCCCCTACACCTGGCTAATTTTTCAATTTTGTGTAGAGACAGGGTCTTGCTCTTGACCAGGCTTCTCCTTTCTTTTATAAAGCCAGTCCTTAGCCAGGACTGGGGAAGGGGAACCATCCTTTACCTCCATCCCATCCCCTAAGCTGAATGAGGGACCTTGGCCATGAAAGAGATGAGCTTCCACCCTATTTACTTGAAGGCACAGGGTAGAAACCACTAAAGTATTCCCTGCCCCTCAAACCCAGGCTGAGGACCTCAGCTACAGCAGAAGGGAATGTGGCTCTCTGCTTGGGGCCACCTTCCTCGTATAGCCCATGTCCTGTGGCTGGGGAGCCCTGCCAGGTCGCAGGCTGGACACAGACTGGAGCACCAGCCCTTCACCTGGCTCTGTTCCCCTGGCCGCTCCTCGCCTGCCTCCAGCAAGCTGGCTGCCTCTTTCAGCAAATTGGGGATGACGTCATTGGCCACTTCAAAGAACTCCTTGTAGATCTCCTCATCTTCTCGGCAGTAGTTGTAGCTGTGAGAGCAGTGGGGCACTGTGGGGTCTTGCCATGGGGGGTACCCCTGGGGACCTAGTCAGGGATGGAGCCCAGGTTTCTTTTCCTGGGTCATCCCAGGGACTGGGGGGGTGATTGGGGACTTTACTCCAAAGTGATACTGTCTGTGTTAGCCCAGAGCAACAATAAGGAGTGGGCATGGGGCTAAGGTGGAGGTCCCACTGCTGGATGACAGGGGTTAAAAACTGGGAGGAGACAGGGAGGGAGGGAAGGCTTTAATCAGGAGTCCCTACCTCCTGGGTGATGGGGGCCTTGGCTGCCTAGGGACTGGATGGAGAGCAGATGGGGCTTAGGATCCAGGCCTTACTGCTGAAAGAGGGTGGTTGGAAACTGGGTGGAGGGGGAAGAAAGGAGGAGCTGGAGGCCCTAGTGGGGAGATCCTCACTCCTGGATGACAGTGGCTGTGTCGGCCCAGGCCTGCAGGGCTTCGCGCACGTTGCGGTTGCGACAGTGGTAGCCGGCCAGGTACATGTAGGGGTAAATGTGCTCATCTCGGTAGTAGGTCTTGGCTGAGGCAATGCCCTGGGGGGTGAGGCAGAGGAGCTTCAGGGGGGAGCCCCCAGCTGCCTCAGCTGGCACAAATGCCCCATCAGGTCACACCCAGGAGGGGTAAAAGGAAGAGCCCAAAGAGTTCTGCCCATCTCCAATCCCACCCACTCCCAGCCAGCACCTCCCTGGGACTGCAGGACTGCTTGCTGAAGCCAGGGGCTGACTGCAGGGGTGGGGCCCACACAGAACAAGCCTAGGGAGGGGAGAGGCCTACCCTCTGAGCTCTGTCTCTTACCCAGGCTTTCGCACATACTTGTCTACACAAACACCAAAGACTTCCCAGCCAAGGCCAATGGCCCTCCTACCCCCACCTCCACCAAGTTAACGCTCCCTTCTCAGTACTCCCACTATTTTTGACCTTCTGTTATACTCCAGGAAGGAGAGTGAGGGGCAGCAGAAAATGAAGGGCTGAAGGGACAAATCCAGGCCCTGCCACTCTCAGGCTGGGGAACCCAGAACACGCTTCAGGCAGCCCTGACTGCACTGATTGTGCACACAGTGTATCTGATACAACGTGGGGCTGGACGGTAACACCCCCCCGACACACAAAGTTCTCACCTCACCTGCCCCTCCAAATCCCCAGAAGGGGACCCCAGCCACTGTTGGGGTCTCCCTTCTGCACCCTCCTGAGATGACCCCACCTTGTGGTAGAGGGTGAGTGGGTCTGGCCGGCCAGGGGTGGGCTCCAGCTCCTCCAGATCTGCCAGGTTCCCTAGTGCCATGGGGTACCTGGGAAAGGATCATAAGTTCAAGCTGCCACCCAGCCCTCTGGGCCCCCAAGGCCCAGCCTGGCCACTTTCCCCTACTGACCTTTCTAGATGTCCCAGGTCATAGAGCAGCCAGAGCAGCTTCTAGGGGCCAAAAGAGAAGAGTTATGAGCTGGGGGCTGGGGAGAGGAAGGGTCCTCAGTCTATCAAGCAGAGGTGGGGGCCTGAACCAACAGGGATCTTCCAATAACTTGGAAGGACCAGAATTCAGAAAATAGCCCTTTCATGTCTCAATTCCACTCTCCTAATAGCCCTGGGAAAGGCCAGCTCAGGAGTTACTAACCCATTTTACAGAAAGGGCAGTTGAAGCTCAGGAAAGCAAAGTGCCCCTGCCCCAGGTCCCAGAGCAAGTCCAGTCAGCAGCTTGCCCTAGTCCACTCCTGGCCCACAGGCACAGCCCTCACCTGCTGCAGCTGCAGCAGCTCCAGAGAGTCGGTGTGCAGGTCGATGGAAGGGTTGATGGCACACACCATAAATGCCACCTCCATCTTGCGGTCACAGCGCATGTATGATCCTTTCAGGTACAGCCAGCTCTTTCAAGGAGACAAGACCAAATGTCTCATGATGGCCCACCCTGTGCTGCTTCAGGGAATGACAGCCAGGGAAGGGGCTCTTCTGTCTTCCCCTCCTGATATATGTAGGTAGTGATGGGAAGAGGGGAGTGGGGCCCAAGAAAGTAAAGTCCTCTGGGTGGCTTGGGCTAGCAGAGTATGAAGGGGACAAGGTTGGGAGAACACAATACCCGCTCAGCCACACCCGCGTTGACAGTCTGGCCCCTGCGGTCCTCGTTGCCCTTGCCATGCCAGGTGACCTCAGCTGTCTGCTCCCCATTAGGCCCAAACACTACCCAGGCATGATCCTCAGACAGGGCCAGGTGGACATCCCGGAGACCCAGGGCTTGGCAGGCCCCCACCACAGCAAAGGCCACACCAGAGCTGTCCAGTTTGGTGCCTGTGGAAGGGGGAGGTAATGAAAGAGGGTCCTCTGTGCTTTGGCCTGGGGAAAGGGGGACAGGTAGTGATGGGCCACACTCCCTCCCAGCCCACTCCAAGCCTGTGCCCCAACTTCAGATGCTCCTGCCCATTGTCACTTTTGCTCTTCCCTACTGTGTTCAAAGCCTCTCCCTCCCCATTTACACCGCCATCCCCAACAAGAGACTTTTCTGGATCTTCTGTAGCTGACCCAGACTTTGACCCTGTCCCTTCTCTCTCTGCAACCATGTTATATATTTCTGAGAATTTAAGGATTTTCCCATTTTATTGTACTTATTAGATTAAAACAGAGATGGCAAAAACAGGACACTCTGGCCAACACCCTTTTCACACACCCACCAAGATACTCCTAATTTATCTCTGCACTCTTTCCTGCTAAGCTCAGAAGCAGCCTCAGATTCCTTCTCAATATGGCACACTAGGATGTGACTGCCGGTCAACTGGGCTTGGCACAAAGACGCTCTTTGCAAGCCCTAAATCTTACTCTTGAAATTAAGCCCCTGGTCTGTTCATTTCCAAAACATTCTCATAGTTATTATTTCATTTAATCATCTCAAATGTAGCCCAATTTTGTCTCCTTGCCCCCTAAATCTGCTACCACCCTCTGTGCCTCATGCTGGGCTGCATGACTCCTGTGGCTGCTCAGTGTCAGGGATGGGGGTTCTGAGGGGGCAGAGGAGAAGCTAATGGATTTGGAGCCAAGTGATCAGGTTCCAGTCCCAGCCCTGCCATTCTGTGTGACACTGGCACATCACTTCCCCTCTCTGGGCTTCATCTTCCCCAACTGCAAAGGGACAACTAACACCTCCTCCACCACACAAGGTTTACAGGTCTCAAAAAGGCTTGTAAACCATGCAGTGTTGTGAAGAGGTGAGACAGGATTCATTCTCTCCCCTTGCCACCTGTCAGGCTCCAACCTGTGATGAAACTGAAGAGGGACTGGATGTGGGCCCGGTCCTTGAAGTAGGAGCGGCTGAGGCTGTTCCATATGACATCGGAGACCTTCTTCACCAGCTCACGGCTGGAGACACCTCCCTCTCGAGGGTAAAGGGATAGGTCGACAGCGCCACGGATCTGGGCGGTGAAGCGGGCGTAGAGGGCAGCGATGATGGATAGGTCAGCCACAGGGAAGTACGTGAGGCCGCCAGGAGGGTCAGGTGCAGGGCTGGGCTGGAAGGTGAGCTCAGGCACGTTGGTGGGGATGACGCGGTTGACAGCCAGGAAATGCTCCACGAAGCCCAGTACCAAGGAGAGAAGCACCAGGTCTGGCTCCTCACGGCCCAGCTCCGCAGCGAATAGGCGCACCACGTCGTCGATGGAGCGCAGCGGGAACAGCGTCTTCTGGGCGGCCTTCAGCCCCATGGCGGCGGGCGGCGGCCTGCAGGCGAGCAGGGGAAGGGAGGGTCGGGCAGGCTCGGCCGGGGAGCCCCCTCCCAGGCTCAGCTAAGGTTCCACCCCCAACACACATACAACTTCCCTGTTTCCCCGCCTTCACCCTCCGCTCACCAGCTACCCCTCTTTGGTCGGTGAGACCCTTCAGCTGAAGCTGTGGGGCCTCCGTGTCTCCCACAACCCTGGGACGCCCCAGCCTCGATAAGGGAGCGCCCCAAGGACCCTGCTGAGAATCCCCAATGGCCACCCCGTCCCCTCCCTACGACTGCACCCCCGGATCCCTAGAGTCCATCCGGAAGGCGCACCCAGGCCAACGCCTCCAAACCCTAAGGAGAGTCCTGGCCTCGGTCCCCCGCGCCCACCTCCGCGCTTACATCCCACACAAGGCACTGAGGCGCCCGCCGCCTGGAGCCTGCTGGGAAATGAAGTGCCGCCCCTCGGCCCGCACTGCCTGCCGGGAAGTGGAGTCTGCACCTCCCCCGCCCCGCTGAGTCTGGAGGTGGGGTGGGCGCGTCCAGTTCGCGGTGGCTTGTGGGAGTGGTAGGCCCGTCGCTCCGGGAGCCGCAGAGGTAGGTGAGAAGCGGAGGCGGCGCAGCCTTCCCGAGATACTCAGGTTTGGTCATTCCCTTCTCGCAGACCAGGTAGCAGGGGTGTCCGCGGTGCCTTCTGGGAGATGTAGTCCGGGGAGTGGCTGGGCACGCTCAGGCGGTCACTGCGCTTCTGCAGGTTCTGCTATCACTAGTCGGTGGGCAAGATATGAAGGAAACGGGTACTTTTAAACCCCTGTGGAGTGTGAATGTGTTCAGCCACTTTGGTTGGATATTTACTAGTATCCATTAACATATAAATGTGCCTACTGTGTGCCTAGCAACTCTTCCCCGACTTGCAAAGAGGAACACAGAAAGAACCACTGTAGTTCTTTGTATTAATAATAAGGTAAAAGTTAGAGACTGAAGTAGCTCTATGCACCCTAAAATAGATTCTCGGGCATATTTTTGAAGGAAATAAGCTGCAGAAGAATATATATGCTAGGATAGTATTTATATTAGTATTTTTATATTATATTATTAGTATATTTATTTATTTTTGAGAGAGAGTCTCACTCTGTTGCCCGGGCTAGAGTGCCGTGGCGTCAGCCTAGCCCACAGCAACCTCAAACTCCTGGCTCAAGCAATCTTCCTGCCTCAGCCTCCCAGGTAGCTGGGACTACAGGCATGCGCCACCATGCCTGGCTAATTTTTTCTATATGTTTTTAGTTGGCCAATTAATTTCTTTCTATTTTTAGTAGAGACAGGGTCTCGCTCTTGCTCAGGTTGGTTTCGAACTCCTGACCTTGAGCGATCTGCCCGCCTTGGCCTCCCAGAGTGCTACGATTACAGGCGTGAGCCACCATGCCCGGCCTATATTAGTATTTGAAAACTTTGAAACAATACTAAATTTCCGCAGAGTCAGTCATGCTTATTCATTCAACAAACGAATTTTTGGTACCTACAGTGGGCCAGGCACTCAGTTCTAGGCACTGAGTATATGGTAATGAATAAAATGCTAAATTCCCGTCCTTCACCTCATCACCTCTGGATTTTCCTCAAAGTCCATAACCCTCATCTAATCATGAGAAAACATCTGATAAACCCAAGCTGAGGCACATTCTACAAAATAACTGACCAGTACTCCTCAAAAGTGTCATGCTCATGAAAGACAAGGAAGGACCCAGAAACTGTTGCAGATGAGAGGGTAAAGAGGCAGGACAACTAAATGCAATGTGGTGTTCTGGATTGAATCTTGGAACAGAAAAAGGACATCAGTGGAAAAACTAATGAATAGGGTGACCAACCATCCCAGTTGGCCCAGGACTGAGGGGACTCAGAGGTATGGGACTTCTCTGTTTTAAGATCAGTCAAGTCTTGGGCACCTGGGAGCCCTACATGTGGAAATCAAATAAAATCTGTTTGGTGAATAGTTTTCATCAATTAATTTTGATAAATGTGCCATAGTTGTGTAAGGTGATAACATTAGGGAGAGCGGGTGAAGGGTTTATGGGAACTCTGTACTGTCTTTGCCACTCTTGTATAAATCTAAGATTATTCAAAAATAAAAAAGTTTTTTTTAAAAAAAGCCACTCATCAAAGGCCAAGTTATATTTAGTGGAGTAGGCAGAAAATATGCACATCAAATAAGTATCACATGCAATATATTAGAAAATAATCACTGTTAAGAAAAAAATATTCCTTTGCCTCCTTGCAGGACTGAAAAAAAAAAGAAAAAAAAGCAATAAACCAAAGAAGGGAAGTAAGAGTGATAGGGAGATTGTGACAACTAAAACTGTCTCCAGATATTGCCAAATGTGCCCTGGGGGTCAAAATAGCCCCTGATTGAGAACCATGATTCTAGCATATAATATAACTGACTTATTTGTTAGTGTTTGTTTCCTACCACCAAAACATAAGCTCCACAGGTCAGGGACTGTGTCTGTTTGTTCACTGATGTGTCTGTCCCATGTGCCTAGAATAGTGTCTGGCACATAATAGGTATACAACAAATATTTGCTGAATAAATACATGCATGCAAAGGAGTGATTATTCATGACTGACGTGGAATGTAGCCTGGGTGAGGACAGGATGACACCACTGCCCTCATGCCCAGGCAACAGAGCAAGACTGTCTCAAAAAAAAAAAAAAAATAGAAAAAGAAAAATAAATGTAACATGAGTCACATATGGAACTTTGGAATTTCTAGTAGCTACACTTAAAAAAGCAAGACAAAGACACAGTGGGATTAATTTTATAATAATATATTTTATTTAATGCAATATATCTGAAATGCTATTTCAACTTGTAATCAGTATAAAAATTACTAATGATACTTGTAATTCTTTCACAAAACTCTTTGAAATCTGGTGTGTATTTTACACTCATGGCACCTCTCAATTCAGATTCGGCACAGTGCTCCATAGCCAGATGTGGCTGGTGACTCCTGTACTGGACACCATGGCTGTCCAGCATGACTGCGGCAGTGAGTGGCTGAGGTAGTATAGAGGACAAGATCCTGGGAGAAGAGGGGTCAAAGGAACTGAGAGGCCTGCCAGGTATATGGAAATCTCTAAGAATTAAGACAGGAGTGGGATGGGGAGTGACAGCAAGCCAGAAACCAAAATTATCTAGAAATGAGCCATCCATATGTTGGGAGATGTCAGAAACAAAGTGTGTTGTATCAGCTGATAACTGGAGTTCAAACCTGAGTGCTTGAAAGGAGGAGGGATGGATGTAAGAGGTGATGAGGACTAAGGAGGACGCCTACCTCACCTCCTCCAGGCCCAGTGTCATGAGGGGCGTAAGAAACCCGGGGGCGGGGCAGGGGGAGTAGTAGTGACCTCAGGGAGAGCAGGGGGCATAAGGAACTGTTTGGAGAAGGGGTGAGGACCAGGAGATTTTGCTGAAGATGGACAGTCAACTACAGAGGGCACAAAGGACAGCTGTTGGGGGCTGAGGAGGGGGAATGATGTCAGAAAAGGGGGTGCCCAGAGCTGTGGAGAACCTGAGGACAACCTGGGGAGCCTGAGAGTCTCCTGCGGTGAAACTGACCCACAGGGATGAAGGGCAGGACCACTTCGGAGGGTCTTGAGGTAGAGCCAGGGGCAGGGAGCCAGCTGTGTGAGGGCAGGATGTACAAGTTCCTAAGGCTCCAATGTGAGTCCCACTGCTGGAGGCAAGGAAGTGGGGGGCAGCCCTTCTGGACATCTGCCAATATGTATGTATGTACAGGTATCCACTGAGCACATCAACATAAATTAGTCTTCATGGCGGGAGGGGAGGGAGTCAAGGGGGATTTCAGCCTCTAATTTTTTTTTTTTTTTGAGGCAGTCTCTCTCTGTCACCCTGGGTAGAGTGCAGTGGCGTCATCGTCATCATAGCTCACTGCAACCTCAAACTCCTGGGCTCAAGTGATCCTCCTGCCTCAGCCTCCCAAGTAGCTGGAAATACAGGTGCATGCCACCATGCCTGGCTAATTTTTTCTATTTTTGGTAGAGATGGGGTCTTGCTCTTGCTTAGACTGATCTCCAGAACTCATGGCCTCAAGTGATCCTCCTGCCTCGGCCTCCCAGAGTGCTAGGATTACAGGCATGAACCACCGCGCTCACCAAGCCTAACATTCTTGACAGAAAAGTATAATCTGATTTTAATGAGAAAACAATCAGACAAATGCAAATTGTAGTTCATTCTAAAAAGAACTGGCCTGGACCCTTCAAAAATGTCAAAATGATGAAAGACAATAAAAAAAGAGGGAAGAAGGAATTGTTCCGGATTAAAGAAGACTAAAGAGACATAACAACCAAACACAACATGTGAACCAGAATTGGATCCTTGATATTTCAAAAATGCTGTAATGAACATTTTTTTTTTTTTTAAGATAGGGTCTTACTCTGTTGCCCAGGCTGGAGTGCAGTGGCCTGATAGCTCACTGCAGCCTCAAACTCCTGGGCTCAAGTGATCTTCCTGGCTCAGCCTCCCAAGTACAGGATTGCGCCACCATGCCCAGGTAATTTTTTAATTTTTTTGTAGAGACAGGGTCTCACTGTGTTGCCCAGGTTGGTCTCTAACTCTTGGCCTCAAGCGATCCTCCCACCTTGGCTTCCCAAAGTGCTAGGATTACCAGCATCAGCCACCATGCCCAGCTATAAAGAATATTTTTGATACAATTGTACTACAAAGTGGATAGCTAAGCAACAGAAATTTATTGTCTCACAGTTCTGGAGGCTAGATGTCCAAGATCAAGGTGTTGGCAGGGTTGGTTCCTTCTGTTGGCTGTGAGGAAGACCCTGTTTTATGCCTCTTCCCTAATTTCTGGTGATTTGCTGGCAATCTGTCATGTTCCTCAGCTTTAGAAGCATCACCCAGATCTCAATCTGTGCCTTCATCTCACATGGTATTCTCTTCGTGTGTGTCTGTGTCTAAATTTCCCCTTTTTTTTTTTTTTTTTTTTTTTTGAGACAGAGTCTCACTTTGTTGCCTGGGCTAGAGTGCCGTGGCATTAGCTTAGCTCATAGCAACCTCAAACTCCTGGGCTCAAGCGATCCTTCTGCCTCAGCCTCCCAAGTAGCTGGGACTACAGACATGCGCCACCATGCCCGGCTAATTTTTTCTATTTTTGGTAGAGACGGGGTCTCACTCTTGTTCAAGTTGGTCTTGAACTCCTGACCTCAAGCAATCCTCCCGCCTTGGCCTCCCAGAGTGCTAGGATTACAGGCGTGAGCCACCACGCCCAGCCCTTACCCTGATTTCTTTAAAATCAGGACATGTAGACTGAGTGTCTTTT
>CAUYMX010062215.1:0-29389 GCA_963573855.1 Lepilemur septentrionalis | reverse complement strand
GGTGTATAAACAAGCTTGTTAATGCATGGACTCCCTTTCAAAGATTGTTAAGAACCTGAAAACGCAGTTGTCTCCAAGAAAGAGAACTGGAACGGGGCTGGTGAGGAGGGCCTCCTTCTCTGTGTCTGTTGTTTGTTTTTTCATGTATTGGTTAATCATGCATAAGTAATACTCATATCAGTCAGGGTTAAATCAGAGAAGAAGGTGATGGACATGGTGATGGAGATGATGGAGGTGACTGAGATGGGGATGATGGAGGTGACTGAGAGAGAGATGATGGAGATGATGGAGGTAATGGAGGTGATGGAGATGGTGGAGGTGATGGAGGTGACTGAGATGGAGATGGTGGAGGTGACAGAGGTGATTGAAATGGAAGTGATGGAGATGATTGAGATAGAGATGGTAGTGGTGATGGAGGTGACTGAGATGGAGATGATGGAGGTGATTAAGATGGAGGTGATTGAGATGGAGATGGTAGTGGTGATGGAAGTGACTGAGATGGTGATTGAGATGGAGATGACGGAGGTGATGGTGATTGAGATGGTGATGGTAGTGGTGACGGAGGTGACTGAGATGGACTTGGTGACAGCTTTGTCAGCGGAATCTGACCTCACACGCTTGCGGAGCCGGTTAAGCAGTCTCCAAAGGCGCACTGCCTTTGTGTCTGGCGGTGGAGCAGGCAGTGGGGAAGGGAAGGTGGCCGTCAGGTGGGGAAGCAAGAACCAGCAGGAAGCCATGGCATGAGAAGAGCCACAAGGATGGACAAACCCGTGTCCCTCTGGCTGCTTCTGGCCTCAGTGGTGTGGGTGTCCGGGCTCTTCCTCACAGACTGAAAGGCACGCTCCCTGCCCAGAAGTTGGAGCGGCTGAAGGAGGATCCAGGGCAACAAGGAGCAGTCTCAGGCCTGGCCCTGCCTCACGCCCCGGAGCCAGGCCGGCGGATGAGGACAACACGTGTCAGCTGCCAGCGGCCGCTGCCTCACTTCCGCCCTCCGCAGCCCGCGCGGGCAGGAACACACGGACGAGGGAATTCTGGGCAGTGGAGTCCACACAGCCAAGCTGCCACATCATGAAGGCACCACACTTCTTAAAAAGAATGAAGTGGCTGTATTTTATATCCACTTTTAAAATATTGAGAAATGAGTCTTAATCTTGGCAAGCGTTCAATAATGACGCAGTCGCATGGGGGCAACGGTATAAATGGATCAGCTTGCAAACAGCGGTTTGGATGTGCACGTCAAGGACCACGGGGATCTCCAAACTACTTCTGGCAACCAGAACAAAAATAATCATGATCCAAAATATCGTAGGGGTGCTCCATTCCTGCATGCTAACATTACCTCGAATGACAAATAATTAGAAACAATTTCAATATCAAAATTACCTGATGTGCCCAATCTTACTGCTCATAACTATTACGCATTTCAATCACGCAGGCTCTGGCAACATGGAAAATGCGTCCAGTATCAGTGAAATAAAGCAGGTTACCACCAAAACGCCTATACACTCTGTGTCTATATCATAAGATGAATCACGTCAGACCATAGGCCAACGCGCAACACCTGTGGTGATGCCCCTGGTCTCTGGGAAAGCCGGCCAGGGACCCCGACAGCCCACACAGCAGAGCTTTTCCAGGAAGTGGGTGCCTGTGGCTGCCGCTTACCCATCCTTTTTCACACCTGTTCTGGCTAATGCTGCCGGCCGCCCAGCAAGGCAACCCTTACTGTCCCTAATCTCGCACGAGGGAAACAGAGGCTTGGGCAGTGTAGACACATGGCCAAAGTTCCCAACCGTGAGGGGGCAGACCCAGGACTCAAAGCCAGGTCTGATTGGCCGTGAAACTCCGCACTTTCTACCACACCACGCCACAGTGTTCTCAGTCCTCCCGGACATCTAAAACAGGGCAAGTTCCCGCTGACTTCTTTTTTTCAGATTAATCTGATTTTTCATCCTATTCAAGGCAGGGATTTGGCAGGGATTTCTATTCCCTCTCCAAGTCCATTCATATTACATGGAAACGATTTCCAAATTGATTTAAGAGCCTCACTCCCGGCCGGTGCGTCCCAGCAGGTTGGATATGCCTCCAGCTTGGCTTCTAAGCGATTCCAATTTATTTTAGATGGTGCTGACTAGGAAAGAAGCTTCTCGGCAGAGGCTGTGGAAAGACGGTGCCATACAAGGAGAATTAACAGGCTAGGACAGAAGGAGTTGGGGAAGTTCGGCCCTTCCCCCATGGAAGTGCTGCCCAGCAGATTTTACAGGCAGGAGTTGAAACAGAGCCCTCCACTCTCGTGCACTGACTTGCCTCCCTTTTCATTCCCCTTCCTCCCACAAAGAGGACACGGTGCTAGTCCGGCCAGTCAAATTCAGCACCGTATATTAGGCTGCATGGTGGACGTTGGCCAAAAAAAGCTGCAAGTGTCTTACGGCAAGTCAGAGCTGCAAGTCCCTTTGCAATGGGACTTGGCGGCGGCAGCTCCCACCATCAGAAAGTGGAGTCTATTTCCCCAGCCCTTGAACCTTGGTGGGACTTATGACTAGCTTGGACCAATAGAATCTGGTAGAAATGATATGAACACATGCCTGTCCTGGGCCTAGACCTCGAGAGACAAATGTGTTCTCCTGGAAACCTGCCCAGCTCCAGGTGAACTGGCCCAGGCTAGCCTGCTGGGTAGAGTCACCCATCGGTCACTCCAGCGGACAGCCAGCCAGCCCCCAGAGCAGAGCCACCTGGCTGACCTAAGGCTGACCACAAATACAAGAGGGAGCACCATCAAGGACAGAAGAACCTCCCAGCTGAGCCCAACCCAAGTTGCTGACCCTCTGAATCATGAGCTAAGCATTTGGGGGTTGTTTTAAGCCACTAAGTCCTGGGGTAGTTTGTGAAGCAGCAAAAGCTAACTGATCCATGTGGCAATACTGAGGGCAGGTCACTGTCTCTCAAAGAGCACTCACCCATGCTGGCCCAGGGACAGGTTGGCCCTCTTCCTCAGGCTCTGGGTGGCTGTGCCTTGGGGCTCACCTCCTCAGCATAGCTGTTGCCACACCCATACCCCACATATGCCTGTAGCACACAGGCCACACCCAAGTGCACCTGTCAGGGACGAGACCCCAAGATCCAAACACCAAAGTACACCTGCCACCCAGCAACCAGACAGGACAAGACCCCAAGATCCAAACAGTACCTGAGCGGGGACAGCAAGCCCTGCCTGAGCTCTGGCACCAGCACTGGCCAGCTGAAAAATTAAAAAGCTATTTTAAGGCATTTCTTACTTGGCTGGTCATCTCCCCAGAACCGAGGCACAGTGGCCAGGCAGGGCTCTCAGTATCCCCGTGTTCTTGGCGATGACACCACCAAACACTGCCAAATCTGAAGTTGGCCCCTCAGAAAAACACAGGATCCTGCTTACACGTGACTGGGATTCTACTTTAAGGAAATAATCACGGAAGCGCATCAAGATTAATATTCAGGGTTGTTCACTGCAGACTTATTACCATGAAAAACAAAATGGGGGCAGGTTACTAACTTGTGATGGCACCTGCTAAGATGAAATGTCACTAGACAGCAGCAGGGACGCTCACAACAGGCTTCTCATTGGACCACTTGGTCCTCGGCCCACGAGGCCACCTGGGGGGTTCCCATCCATGGAAAGGGGTCCCAAGCCAGGGAATCTGGGCCTCAGTTGCCCGTTTGTCTAGTTACTTCATTGCTCTTCATTGGCAAAATCATCCCCGAGCCCCGTTTGTGCGCCAGATGCCTACTGTCGGGCTGAGCTCACAGAGCTGGACCCACCACAGTGCAGCCTGCCGGGGAAGGGTGGCTGTGCTCTCAGCGTGAACTTCGGTGTGCCACAGGGTGGGAGGGTCCCAGGAGAGAGGGGATGGTTCTGGGCAGCCACAGCAGGTGGAATCTGCTCTCTTATCCCCTTACCACAGATTCCTAAGCCCCCCACCCCCTGAGCCCATTGCCGTCCCCCACCCAACTCTCCCATGGCGCCTGGCACCACCACCCCCAGGAGCCCGACCCTGGGCTCCACACCACTCTGCAGCCTTGTCTGCCCCTCCCCATGGACACAACTTCAACACTGCCACTGTGGCCCCGTCCTTGGCCTTGCAGACCTGCCCCGGCTTCCCCGTCCCCACCAGGACCAGAGCCAGGGCTGGAATGTAGCCCCCCGGCTCCTCCCATTCTGCTCCTCCAGCTCGGCCCTTTCACCCACAAATACACCCACTGGCCCGCACCCCCCGAGTCAACCCTCCCCGGCACCATCCAGGAGAGGCCACTTTATGGACCCCTGGAGGTCCCTGGGGGCTCCCACTCAGGGTCCCTGTCCCCGGTCCTGGGCTGGCACCTGCAGGACCTCTTGGACTTGGACTACGACGTAGAAACAAAGAACGGTGCTGGTCTGGCTGCTACTGCTGGGGATATTTTAATCATCAAGAAATTTTTATTCCTCAAACACAATGATGTTATAAAGCAATTTTATTTTAGTATGAAATTCTTATTTTCCAATCTTACCTTGAAAAAGTCTTCATTATCAG
This sequence comes from Lepilemur septentrionalis, assembly GCA_963573855.1. Classification (NCBI taxonomy): domain Eukaryota; kingdom Metazoa; phylum Chordata; class Mammalia; order Primates; family Lepilemuridae; genus Lepilemur; species Lepilemur septentrionalis. The sequence continues at coordinate 24,848 of CAUYMX010062215.1, read as the reverse complement.
GCTGAATGTGGGATTTGTTGGAAAAATCTCAAAGTGACGTCCTCCTGGGATTTCTCTTAAGCAAATCAATAAATTGTTTCTGATGGCTTTAACCTAGATTAACCAACTAAGTAAGTCAAGTCGGGGTTTATTTAGCTTCTTGGAAAGGAGAGAGTTTTCAACACTGCAGTTTAAGAAAGTAACAAGGGGTCTGCATCTGGGGTCTTCACACTGGCTGGAGGAGGCCCGGGAGGCCACATCATCGGCCACCACCCCTGCGTTTCCAAGGATCCTCCTTCCCCGACCCATGTGAAGCCAGAGTCAGGGGGAGTCAGCCAGCCACCAACATCAGGATGGGCCACTTTCCCAAAAGCATGTTGTTACAGATCCCTGCCCATCTGTCTGACGTTTGGGGAAGAGGAGGGAGAGAAGGAAGGGAAGAAGGAAGAAAACCAAGGCCAAGGAAGCAGAGCAGGAAGATGCCGGCAGGTGTGAGCAAGGTCCTCCCAGTGGCGCAACTCCTCAGCTTTGCTGCGCCCAAGTTACAGCGGCGACAGGAACCAGGGCCACCAAAGAGCTGGCTGGAGCCGAGCTCAATGCTCCCACTCTGAAATCTGTCATTAGTGCACGCCGACAACTAGTCTAACACACATACACACACACGCGTGTGCACACACAGACTCATGCGTGAGCACTCCCCACAGTACCGCATCCCTTTTTAAGAACAAGCCCTGTAGCTTGCAGAGAAACCACCGGAAACCTCGAACTCGGTCACTCCTTCCTGAAGCTTGCTTGTGGCGTTGGCTCGGTGGGGACACGGCTGGTCACTACTGCCTTGTGGAGGAGCCGGACACCGGAGCTGGAAGGTCTTAGCAAGACCGCACTGAACCGTCTTCGTGGACGCTCTTTGACTCAAGCCCGTCATGTGCGAAAATCTGGTAAAAGGCTTCAAAACACCCGCCCCGCTACCATTCCACACCCATCCCAAACAAGGAAAGGGGCTTATCCGAAAGCCACAAACCTGACCAACCAGAGATCAAAAAAGGTAGAGAAGACTTTGGGGGGCGAGCAGCCGTGTGACTGAGGCTCCCAACCCGGGAAAGCGGACCCTGCGGCTTCACACTGACGCTCTCAGACGAGTTGTCTGCGCTGCTGCTATGATCGCAATTCTCCTCCTCCCCCTGCTCCTGCCCACAGAGCCATGGGAACCGGTGCTTGAAGAAGCGGGCGGGGCCCGAGGACCTGAAACGTGGGCGGAATCCACATCATGGAAGCAAAGTCTCCCAGAAAATACTCCGAGTTAGGGGAACAGTCGCGAGCCCCTGATTGAACGGAACGTCACACGTCCTCCCCATCTGGACAGGGGGCCTGGGCACGGGACTCCAAGCGGCATCTCAGGGCGGACAGCTCTGCCCACTCTGCGCCCAGCGCACGCTCTCGGGCTGCGGGAAAGTGGAGAACACGAAACATCCAGGCTCCACACCTCGGCTCGCGCAGGAAACGAGCTGGTCTCAAATTGCTGGGGAGAGATCTAGAAGCAACCCAGCTTACATCGGAACTGCCCAAGCACAAGCAAGACGAAAAGAACACGCACAACCAGGCAAACATGCTATAGGGAAACAGAAAGAAGTAACCAATGCAAAAGAGGAGGATCTTTACCTAAAGAAAAGTAATAACGTGGGGAAAGAAAGTACTCGAGGGGCTTCATGCTACAGAACAACTTGATTAGATCAGGACTCAGATGCAGTGAGTCAGAATGAATTGACGACCAACTGAGAACAAAAGAAATATCATTGCAGAAATAACGGTGACACCACAAGGGACCACAGGGATGTGCACGACTCCAGCCCGATCACCGTCAGGGGGCCCAAGGAAGGGCAGGTCGTGGTCAACACACACCCCAGAGCCCACGGTGCCCAGGCCCAGTGCGCCACGCAGGGAAGGCCATGAAGACCACGGTGCAGCCCACGCTCCCGGGGAGCTTGCTGCCCGGCAGGTGAGGACCCAGTGAGGGCTTTAGGTATGAGACACAGGAACAAATGTGAGCGGGTTTAAGCAAAATGAGGAAGAGAAAGAAAAGGGAAGAGGGGGCCGGGCGCGGTGGCTCACACCTGTAATTGTAGCACTCGGGGAGGCTGAGGCAGGAGGATCATTTGAGCTGAGGAGTTCGAGATCAGCCTGAGCAAGAGCGAGAACCTGTCTCTACTAAAAAAATAGAAAGAAATCAGCTGGACATCTAAAAATATATAGAAAAAAATTAGCCGGGCATGGTGGCGCATGCCTGTAGTTCCAGCTACTCGGGAGGCTGAGGCAAGAGGATCACCTGAGCTCTGGAGTCTGAGGTTGCTGTGAGCTAGACTGATGCCACGGCACTCTAGCCCGGGCAACAGAGCGAGACTCTGTCTCAAAAAAAAAAAGAAAAAGAAAAAGAAAAGGGAAGGAGGGAGAAGAGCGGGGAGGGAAGGACAGAGAAGACCTGAGTGCCTGCGGGGCGCCGTCGGAGGCGTTGAAAGGCGCACAGCATTCAGGAGGAGCTGAGCCGCCTGCCCGACCCCAGGGAGCGCAGCACGAACTCTGCCTGCAGCATGAACCTCAGCCGTGGGCCCCGGAGACCTTCCCCGCATGGGCCCCATCACAATCACCTGGGAACTTCTGTTAACTGTGGTAACAACACACAACGTCAGATGCACCGTCCTAGCCATTTCTACGCGTACATTTCAGTGGCGTTACGCACACTCACCTTGCTGTGCAGCCGTCACCCCTCCGTCTTCAGAACTCACTCACCGTGCGCAGCTGGAAGTCTGTCTCCGCAAACAGTGGCTCTCCAGCCCCCGCCCCAGCCCCTGGCAACCACCTTCTCCCACTTTCTGTCCCTGCATTTTGCTGCTCCAGGGACCTCCCACGCGAATCCTACGCTATTTGTCTTTTTGTAACTAATACTTAGCACAACTTCCTGAAGTCCCATCCGTGTCGCATCAATAGCAGGTGTCAGAATTTCCTTCTCTTTAAGGCTGAATAACATGCTGTCGTATGTGTGACGACATCCTGTCTTCTCATTTGTCAGTGGACACTTGTGTTGCGCCCACCTTTTGGCTACTGTGAGCAACACTGCTGTGAACGCGGGTGAGCAAACATCGCTTAACACTCCGCTCTCACCCCTTTTGGGTGTGCGATGGTTAACTTTATGCGTCAACTTGACTGGGCCATGGCGTGCCCAGACAGCTGGTCGATCATGATTGCTGGGTGTGCCCGTGCAGGTGTCTCTGGATAAGTCTGGCATTTGGACTGCTGGGCTGAGTAAAGCAGATGGCTCTGCCCAAGGTGGGCGGGGGCCTCATCCAATCTCTGCTGAGAGCCCGGACAGGTTGGATTTCTGTGGCCTGAGCTGGGACATCCTTTTCTCCTGCCCCAGGTGCTCCTGGTTCTCGGGGCTTCAGATTCAGGCTGGAATCTGCACCATCAACCCTCCGGTTCTCTGGTCTTCATACACCAGCAGCTTTCCTGGGTCTCCGGCTTGCAGACAGCAGTTTGTGGGACTTCTTGGCCCCCACAGTTGTGTGAATCAATCCCTTATAATCTCATTCTAGATCTCTCTATAGATATCATTTACGTGTGTGTGTATATGTACGTACACACACACACACACACACACACACACACATTATTGTTCTGTTTCTCTGGGAAAACCTGACTAATGCAGGATACATGCTCGGAAGTAGAACTGCCGATTGCTGGGGCACATGGTAATTCTATTTTTCATCGTTTGAGGACCTGCCATACTCTTTTCCAGAGTGGCTCACCTGGGAACTTTAACTGAGTCTCTAAGTGACCTGCACATACACTAGAGTTTGAAAGTCAAACTCCCTCCTGACATAACCCTATTATAACGACCGTCCGACACTATGTCCCTTCCCACAAAATTCAAAACTCCCCAGAGGGTCTAACTGGCCCCGCTTAGGGCGGGTGGCCGTCCCTAGACCAGTCGGCGCTGTCCAGAGGGCAGAGTTACGAAGTGAAAAGAGCTGCCAGGAGCCACACCAAGAACAGGGTGGAAGGTCCCATAAAAAGAAAAAAAAAAGCAAAAGACAGCCCACCGGGTCTGTACCCAGTAATACATAGAGCCTTTCAATACCTAACAGCCGTAGGGAGACATCAGAGCATTTCAAACAGGAGCCAAGACTGGGACTCAGGCTCCTGGGGTCAGACTGCCGAGGGATGGGCTCAGGTTTGGGGGTGACTGACCAGGGTTCAGATTCACTCTGCCACTTGTTGTGGTCTCCGAGCTCAAGGTACTTCATCTCGAAGGCAGGAACGATGACAGGCATGTCTTGAGGCTGGGCTGGTGGGCACTTCGGTAAGACGCGTGTCTGTTAGGAAGGACTGCTGGCTGCAGGGAACCTGGGAACGGGCTGGAGACAGCAGGGCTCGCGGGGTGACCGATGCCATCAGGCACTCTGCCTCCTCGTAACTCTCCGCTCTGCCACCCTAGTGTTGGGGCTGAGTCACGCCCCCCAAAGAAACATGTTGGGGTTCTAAGGCCTAGTACCTGTGGCTTCATTTGAAAACAGGGCCATTGCTGATATAATTGGTTCAGATGAGGTCAGAATGGAGCAGGGAGGGCCCACCACCCACATCACTGGCGTCCTCACAAGAAGAGGAGAGGAAACAGAAACGCAGAGAAGAGAACACCCTGTGAAGACAGAGGTGGAGCCTGGAGCCGCGTAGCTGAGCCCAGGAGCGCCGAGGACTACGGGCGGCACCAGAGCTAAGAGAAAGGCCCGGAACAGGCTCCACCCTGGACCCCACAGAGGGAGCGTGGTCCTGCTAACACTGTGATTGAGACTTCAGACCTCGAGCAATTTTAGAGAATAAACGTCTGTTGTTTTTGGGCAGTTTGTATACTCTGTCGTGGCCGCCCTGGGAGGCTGATACCCTTCCCGTGGGCTACTGCCCACTTGTCACCAAACGGCTGCTCCCCCTCCGGCATTGCATCAGCCTCCTAGGCTGATGGGAATAAGGGAAAGCAAAGGGCAGACATCATCTCCCTGCAAGCTGAGCCTGTCATCCTTTCAAAAAGTCTCCCTGAAAGCCTCAGCCAGCAACTTGTAGTTACATCTCAGGGGAAAGAACTTGAGTCACAAGGGGGGGCTGGGAATCCAGCTGTTACCGTCATGCTGAATTCAAGCTGGACACCCCCCCCACCCCGCCCACGGGCAGGTTCAGAGCTCAGCTGATAAGAAAGTAGGAATGTTCACCACGGCACGATTCACAACAGCAAAGATCTGGAATCAACCCCAGTGTCCAGCCACGGTGACTGCACAAAGACAACATGGCACATACACGCGGTGGAACACGGTTCAGCCGCAACAAAGATGAAAGCGTGTCTTGTGCAGCAACGGGGACGGAACTGGAGGCCGTCGTCTTCAGTGACACAACTCAGAAACGGAAGGTCAAATGCCGCGGGTCCTCACCCAGTGAGAGCTACGTAACGGCGCACACGGACAGAGTGGGTGACTGACAGATGCCGGAGCCCCTGCAGGGGGGAGACTGGGAGGGGGACGAGGAGAACTTACTGAAGGTACAACGTGCGCTGTCTGGCGCTGTCTGGCGGTGGATACGCTAAAAGCTCGTGTGTCACCACTACAGATAGAGCCACGTAACAAAGTTGCACTTGTACTTCCTAAATTTATACAAATTAAAAAAAAAAAAGAAAAGACAGTAGGTTGAAGCGGATAATTTGAAGACAACTAGCGGTGACATCAGGAAGGGTAAATGCTGTCCTGGCCCCAAGTCACGCCCCACGTCTGGGACCTCACTGCTTCCCGGAGGTCACACAGACACAAAAAGGATAATGAATGTTATTTATTTCTAAAACATAACTGAACAGCACAATGGTTATTATTTATATAGTGTTTGCTGTGTTCCAGGTACTATCCTAAGAGCTTTAAATAAACAACTCATTTAATCTTCAAATGCACCAATGAGATGTAGTCAGTTGTCCTCATTTTACAGCTGAGGAAACTGAGGCAGAGAGGTTAAGAAATGTGCCCGCGTTCACATGGCTAGGAAGAAAAGAGCCGGAAATTGAACCACGGCTCCAAGGCGCTTAACCGGCCCTGGCAACGTCAAAACTGCCCCCAAAGCATCTTTTTATCTGATGAACTGAATTGAATGGGAAAATAAATAATTCAGAAGAGTTTAGCTTGAGTCGCTAGCTAAAAACGCACCAAGCCCGGCGGACCCGCATTGACCTCAGCCCGCCGCGAGCCGGGCACAGCCGGGTTCTCCCCCAGGGAGAGTCCCCGAGTCCCCCGTGGTGCGGGCTGAGTGCTGATTTCTGGAAATTGGAGAAATGGATATTTATGTTATTATCATCAAGCACGGCTTTCAGAAAGCTCGTCCCAGCCGTAAATCAGCGGCAAACACTTAACAAAATTGACTAAACACTCACCCGCCGCGCCAGTCACCAGCTCGGCCCCAAAGCTGCTTGAGCTCTGACCCTACCGTCTGCATCTGAGGCGTCTCGCCCGCCCGGTGTCCACAGACCCGTGAATCCCGCTCTCCGCGCAGCCGCTGGCCCTGCTCCGCCTCCCGGTGTGGATGCCACGGACTGTGGGCTTCAACAGGAGGGCTCTTTTCTCGTCTGAGTGAGGTGTTCTGTGCCAGTTTTTCTCTGCCTGTTTCTCTGTCGCACTGAAGCCGGAGAACTGTGAGCTTCGACTGGACGTCGAAGACAACAGCCGAGGTTTCCTGCAGCGAGGTTTCCACCCGCGCTCGAGCTCTGCCCGCAGCTCACCGCTCAGCCCCGGCTCTGCTCTCCGCAGCTCCGGCCTCACCTCGGCTAATCTCCTTCCCTTTGCCCGGAGCCCCTCAGACGCCCAGGAAGCTCTCGTGTACCTGTCCGATAGGTAATTATGGAACGCCTGCTCTGCGGCACACAGTGGCCTGGGCGCTGGGGACAATGTGGCAGACGAAAGCCTGCCTTCTAGAAGCAAATGTTCACACGCTCGAGTCAGACAAGCAAGGGCAGAGCCAGGAATAAGACCAGCTTGGTTGGAAGTAGGACTAACAAAAAGGAAAGCAGGGAGGAGACTACAGAGTCACTGAGCGTGTTCAGTCCCCGAGACGTGCCCCGGTGGCTCTCACGTCCTCAGCTGCACGCCCCGTGCCCTTGCCTCCACGCCAACAGCAACGGCTTGTGTGACCAATGGGACATTGTGCACATGGCCAAGTATGACTTCTGAGGCCAGGTCGCAGGGGACGTTGCTGCTTCCACCTCGCTCTCATCTCACTGGCCCTGGGGGAGATCGGCTGCCGTCGGTGAGAGCAGGAAAGCATCCCACGGAGCGGGCTCCCGCCCACGCCAACCTCGCGCTGCGCGCCCCAGCAGGCGGCCACGTCGGAAGGGGATCCTTAAGCCCAGGCAAGCCTTTGGGTGACCACGGCCTCGGCTGAAGTCTTCAACACAGCTTCATCAAGGACCCGAGAGACAGCCAAGCCTCTCCCGAAGTCCTGGTCCACAGAAACTGTGAGACAGTGAACGCTTGCTGCTGTTTTAAGTTTTGGGGTCACCGGTTATGCAGAGTAGATTACTAACACATTTAGGGGACTATTTAGAGTAGGTGGCGAGGAAAGTCCTCTCTAAGGAGCTGACATTTGCGCAGAAATTTAAATGAAGCGAGAGAAAATGTCACGCGTAGATGTGGACAAGGGATTCCAGGGAGACGGAGCGGAACCCGCACAGACACTGGGGGGCATAATTTGGCCTTTTTTATGAACAGTGGAGAAGCTGGTGCAACTACGGTGGACGGGAGAAAAAGGGATAAGATTGAAAACATTCACAGAAAAGGCCAAATCGGGCAGGCTCTCTTGAGCCACAGCGGGGATTTTGGACTTTATTCGAGGTATACACGGAAGTTGCCGGAGCAACGTGAACAGAGGAGGGGCAGGTTAACTGGGCTGGCGGATGGACAATGGGCCGTGCAGGGACAGGTGGACAGGGGTGGCCACTTCTAAGGTTCCTGCAGCATCCAGCAGAAGGTGACCGGGGCTTGGCTTGGTGGGTGTTTTGAAGGTAGAACCACCATGTTGGAAAAGAGGGCAGGAAAGGAAGAGGAGTTGAAGACTGTGTTTGGACGGAATAAGGCAGACTGGGGACAAAGCAGGTCAACGGGAGGTCGAATTAAGAGTTCCGTGTCCCGTAGTCTAGGTTGAGATGACCTTTAGACACCCGAGAGGGATCTGCACAGAGAAGTCGCAGGTGCAGTCCGGACCTCAAAGGAGAGGTCAGCGCAGGGGACAGACATGCCACGTGCAGGCTTAGTTATTTCAAGCCAGGGACCAGGGTGAGAATACGACAAGGAAGTCCCTGGGCGCCTGATGGCAGCCTGGAGAAACTACAAAAATCCTCTCTGGGGGGAAATAGCACCACTCCATACCCCCAAATGTTTTCTAGAAATGTCTTTGTTCATATACGATGACCAGAAAACTACCAAAGACAATCAGGCACGTAAAAAGATATCATGAGTGAAACCAGGAGAAGCAACAGTTTAAAGCAGCAGACCTCTACCAAACCCAGATACCGGAATGATCATTCCCAGACTACAAAACAGCTATGCTTTCTGAATTCAAGAAGCTAAAAGCCAAGCACGAAAATGTCAGCAAGTAACTGGAAACCAAACCCAAACAAAACAAACAACTATAACCAATCTTAAAAAAGGAAGAATCAAACCGAACTCTTAGAATTTAGAAGCAAACAAAAATTAAAAACTTCATGATCAATGGAAGGGTTTAACAACAGAATAGACACAAATGAACCCAAACTAGCAAAATGGAAGATAGGTCGATGGAAACTATCCAAACAGAAATATGGTGAAAAAAATACAGTCTGTGCCAAGCAGAAGGTAAGAGACAGAGATGATACAAGAGGTAAGATCTAACTTACTTTTAGTTGGAGTTCCAGAAGGAGAGGAGAGACAGCATGGAGCAGAGGCAACATTTCAGAAGATAGAAACTGAAAATGTTCTAGAACCAATGAAAGGCATCAGCCCACAAATTCTAGAAGCCCCACTAATTGCAAGCAAAACAACTGAAAAACAAATGCACCTAGGTATTTCATAGGAAAACTACAGAATTCTTTAAAAAAAAAAAAAAAAAGGAAAATCTTAAAATGGGCAGAGAAATAGAAAGATGGATTCCTTTGAAGGATGTCTCGGACTCCAGGCTGACTTCTCCAGAGCTGTGGAAGCCCAAAGAAATTGACATGACATCAACATGCCAAAAGCCAAGGGCCATCCTAGAAATCCATACCCAGCTAACGCAGCCTGCAAGAATGGGGTGAAAAAAAAAGTCCCAAACGGAAGCAGAGAGACTTCATCAGCAGCAAACCCACACAGACAAATTGTAAAAGGTACTCGCCAGACAGGAGAACAACCATCTCAGATGCCGGGCATCATGAAGGTCAGGAGAGCAGCCAATAGAACACAAGGAATCTGAATACAAACAACTGCACAAAACAACAACAGGATGTCTGGTGAGTTTTAAAAGATACAGGAATAAATTTAGATACAGAATTGAAAATAACCAGCAACTCCGGAAAGTATGTCAAGAGGGAACAGGAAAAGCTAAAGCATCCCAGAATCCTCTCATTTTCCCAGGACGGGGGCAAAAGAATGACTAACATCGGAGCTCGATGCGTCAACGACGGATATTATAATTTCTAACATAACCACTAAAATAAAACAGTGCACATTTCTTAACCAAAAGAAGAAGAAGTGGAATGATCTTTAAAAACTCAATTAGTCCAAAAAGAAAGCCAGAAAACAAGAAAAAGAACCTAGAACAGGCGCCACAAATAGACACCACACAGCAAAACGGAAAATGTATTTCAAATACAACAGCAATCACATGCAAATTGGACTTAATGCTTCAGTTAAAAGTCCGAGGTTGTCAGGCAAGATTTTTTAAAATCCGTGTGCTGTTGCTATGAGTCAAATCTAAACATGAGGAAAAAGAAAGGTTTAAAGGAAAGAATGAGGAAAGATACAGGTGTAAACACTAACCGAAAGGAAGCTGCTATATGAATATCAACATCTGGTCAATCAATTTTAAAGTAAAAAGATTATTAGAGATAAACAGTGACTGTTTATACTGATAAAAGTTTCAGTTCACCAGGAACATTTAACAGGCCTAAGTCTGCACCTAAAAACATGACCTCGAGTATAGAGGTCTTTTTTACAGAGACACCTGCACTCGAATGTTTATGGCAGCACAATTCACAATTGCAAAGTTGTGGAAACAACCCAAGTGCCCATCAATACACGAGTGGATTAATAAAATGTGGTATATGTATGCCATGGAGTACTACTCAGCTATAAGAAGCAATGGTGATATAGCACCTCTTGTATTTTCCTGGATGAAGCCGGAACCCATTCTACTAAATATCCCAAGGATGGAAAAATAAGCACCACATGTACTCACCAGCAAATTGGTTTCACTGATCAGCACCTTCGTGGACATATAGGAATGACATTTATCGGGCGTCGGGCAGACAGGAAGCGGGAGAAGGGGACGGGTGTATACATACATAGTGCGATGTGCACCGTCTTGGGGATGGTCACACTTGAAGCTCTGACTCCGGGGGGGGGGGCAGTGGGGGGGAAGGCAACACATGTAACCTAAACATTTGTACCCCATAATATGCTGAAATAAAAAAAAACACATATATATAAAAAATGACCTCAAAATAAACAAAGCAAAAACAGACGTGCGCACAGGCAGCAAATCCCTCGCCGTTAGTTACACCCGAGGCATCGCGTGGGGACAGGGAGGACCCAGAGGGCTGAACAACATGATGACAAAACCTACGTGACAGCAGCTAGTGCACAGCAGGGCGGACCGCAGAGCCACCGTCAGTCGGAGCGTGAAAGTCGGACAAGCACCCGGCCAGAGGAATCCGGAAAGAGGGAAAGAGAGCGGCGGGGGAGGGCGGACGTCCCCAACGAAGACGGTGACGGTGCAGATCCCGCACACGGGCTCTGCTGCTGGGATAAGAATTTTAGAGAATTTAGATGAAATATTTCAAAAAAATGCAGCTTACCAAAACTGCTCAAAGAAGACGGGGGAAATCCAAACTGCCCTATAAATAATAAAATCATTGAATCAGCACCATCGACCCTTCCACAGAGAAAACACTAGGCAAAGACGTTTCAGTGGAAGTTCTACTGAGCATTTAACGAAGGCAGAATCCCAAACTTGCACAAACTCCTTCAGAGAAAAGACGAAAGAGAAACATTTCCCAGTTCCTCGTACAAGACTAGCAAAATTCGCATGCAGAACCTGACGAGGACAGTATTGAAAAAAAGAAAACAGAAGGCCAGCGTCAACTGTGAGCACCCGGAATGAAGCGCCAGCAAACAGATGGCGCATAATCAAAGAAGGATAACAAATGCACCACGACCTAATTGTTTCTCCCAAGAAAGCTGATGTCTTTTCATATTAGAAAATCAATCAATGCAATTTGCTACCTTAACAAATAAAGGAGAAACGTCACAGGGTCATCTCAATGTCTACAGAAACTCTGGTAAAAACAATTCAATATTTATTCATGGTTTTTTGAAAAAGAACTGAATCAATTTTGTAGTAGAAGAAAATGCTTTTAACCTGATAAAGTGCATCTTTTAAAAACCTACGTGAAGTATCGCTCTCACTGGGGACCCACTGCGATCTTCACTGCGGAACAGGGGACAGAGCCAGGCCCCGGACCGCAGGTGCACCGGGCCTCTTCCGGCGGGATGGGCTGGGGCCTCGAGTCAGGGAAAAGAAATGACATGTGAGAACCGGCACAAAACAAAATAAACGGAGCTGTCGTTATTTAAAGACGATACCGTACATATAGCTAATGGAAAAGAATTTATATATATGTAATTTGAAGTAATATAAAAGCTCTCCAATAGGATGGGATAGAAACTCAACAGTAAAATTCAATATGATGTCTACATACCAGAAATAAATAGCAATTAACTTTTTTACAGATCATATGCTTTCCATGTATGCCTTTCAGCTTCTGATAATTCTAGATTAGCTCAGACATCACTGGTAACAACTACAAACTCTGGGGAAAATGTACAGAGCAACTTTTGGAAGTCACGAGGAGCAAAGAGAAACCGGGTAGCCAGACACTGGGTGGGTCCCGCACGTGGGAAAGGCAGGCGAGTGTGACATCTGCCCAGCTGTTCCAGAAGTTGGGCAGGCGGGGAGCAGCATCCTCACGGAGCAACGGCAACCTTGGAGAGAGGCCTTGGACGTCAGAGTCGGGGCTTCTGGAAATCGAGGGCAACAGGGCCAGAGATGAAAGAGCCAACGTGGACCTGGTCTCCCAGAGGGAGAAAGGCAAGGAAATGAGGGAGAGATATATAAATACACACACATATATATGAAGAAATATTGGTTGAAAATTATCTAAATTTGACCAAAACATCAACCCACAGCTGCAAGAATCTCAACAAATCCCAATCAGGATAAACACAGAGAAAACCACACTTCAGCACCTCCTAATCAAACTGATGAAAGAAAAAAATATAGAAAAAAGTTTTAAATCCCCCGGAAAGACATCCTCCATTTGGTCCCGAAAGAGTAGCTGGTACGGAGTCTGCCCTCTCACCCCAGCCAGCTACAAAACAGTTCAAAGTACGTAAAAGGGCTGTTTCGTACGTTGGGGCGAAAGACCGTGCAGGATGGTGACCGGCGACCAGGGAAACCAACGAGGAGATGCCCGCCGTGTCCCGGCCTCCTCGGGCAGACGCCAGCTGCAGCGCCGCAGTCGCAGGTGGGTACCCGAGAAGAAGGAGCCGGCAGAGAGGGGGCTGCGAGGCTCATCGGGCTGTCCCTGAGACACCAGCGGACAGGAATCTGCGCACAGCGGGCGGAGCGACACAAAGCCAGTCAGCGGGAGCTATGAGATGAGAAATCCCCACATTTCACACAGGGGTGAAGATATTTTAATTCCATTCTACAAGAGTAGAAAGACTTTGTCGGACATGGGCGCAGTCACTAGAGACCCTGGAAGGGCCAGACTGCCGTTTTTCCTGGCGCAAAGGCTACGCCGGGCTCAGACACAGCCCTCAAGGGGCCCGAGCCTATCGCAAGTGAGCTGTCTGCGGAAACAGACCTCCATGCTTTTTAGAGGAGGACACGAACCTCGAACCGTCAGCAACGGAAAATGCAAACTGCCTGGCATCCCATCGAGAGTTGCAACCTATATACAGAAAAAAATCAATTCACAGGAAAACATCAGTCCCTCAGACAAGGACGCAAAAAGAGCCATTATAAGTATTTAAATTCGCTCAAATATTTAAAGGAGAACATGACCATGGAAAAAATGGAAAATATCAAACAGAGCCAACAGCAACATTTAGAACCAAAGAAACATAATCACTAAAATAAAACTTTCACAAAATAAGGTTAACAAGGCCAGGCGCGGTGGCTCACGCCTGTAATCCTAGCACTCTGGGAGGCCAAGGCAAGAGGATTGTTTGAGGTCAGGAATTCAAGACCAGCCTGAGCAAGAGCGAGACCCGGCCTCTACTAAAAATAGAAAAAATTAGCCGGGTGTGGTGGCACATGCCTGTGGTCCCAGCTACTTGGGAGGCTGAGGCAGGAGGATTGCTTGAGCCCAAGAGTGTGAGGTTGCAGTGAGCTATGATGATGCCACGGCACTCCAGCCTGGGCAACAAAGCAAGACCCTGTCTTAATAATAATAATAACTCTGGGATCAGGAAAGGACAGGAAAAAATTTTTAATGAGGTTAACAGCACATTAGACACTGGAGAACAAAAGATTAATTAACCCAAAAACATAGCAAAAACTATACAATATGAAGCAGCGAGGGAAAAAAGATTTAAAACAACAAACAAAAAGTCTGAACAGAGCCTCAGCAATCTACAGGACAACACCAAGCTGCTTCAGATACATGCAGTTGGCGGTCCTGGAGGAGCAGGGCAGAGGCAAAGAAGAAACATCCCGTAGAGAAGCGGCAGTCCGAATACACACAGTCACGGCTTACCCACGTTGCTGAAAACCGGTGACACGGGGACCTATTAAAAGAAACCAGGCGGCGGAGGGGGGACATCTACGGAGGGGGGAACAGACAGGGAACACACAGCAGACCTGTCACCCGGAACGACACGAGCCGGCGACACAGAGTGACATCGTTAAAATGCTGACAGAAAAGACCTGGCGACCTTAAATTCTACGCCCAGTAAGAAAATCCCATAAACGAAGGTTAAATAAAAACTTTCCCAGATAAACAAAAACTGGGAGAATTTGTTGCCAGTCGACTTGCACCTTCAGAAAAAAAGGTTATTCGGGTAAGATAATGACGACACCAGCTAGCAACGTGAATCCACACAAAGAGACGCAGAGCCGTGGCAACGGTGAACACGGGGGTGGACACAAAACCTTTTCTTTTTTCTCAAATTTTTAAAATTCCTTTTTAAAAAAATTGATCGTTTAAAGGAAAAGCATAGATTTGGAGATTTATGACACATGTAGAAGCCAAACATGCCCACGACGGCGCAGAGGACAGGAGGAAGGTTGTGAGGTTGACGTGCCGTGGCTGGAGCTGCACGATGCCGTGATACCCAAAGGCAGAGACCGGGGAGTCAAAGGCACACACTGTAAACCCTACAGCAGCCACTGAAAACCTAAAAACAAACATCACGATCAAAAAACTGATAACCCAGATACAGTGGAATCGTAAGAAAACGCAAAAGTAGACAGAGAGAGAAAAGATCAATAAAGAAAGAAAATAAACAATAACGAAATAAAATAAATAGCGAGGTGGTAGCTTTAAAGGAACTACGTTGATAATTACTTTAAATGTATTTGTCACTCGGGATGGGTCCTGTCCACAACAACCCACTCTAAACACAAAGAGACACACACACATATATACATACACAAAGATTAAAATGAAATGGATGGAAAATATATGCCCTACAAAAAAAAAACAATAAGCATAAGAAATGTGGGTAGGACCAGGGATGAAGGACGACAATTCGCAATGATAAACGGGTCGATTTATTAAACAGGCATAATAACTCTAAAATGTGGACGTGCCTAATAACAGCACTTTGAAATACGTGAAACAAAAACTGGCAGAACTAAAGAGAAATGGGCAGAATCACAACCGTCACTGCAGACTCTCCTCATACTGATTAAGGGAGCATCAGCAGAGGGTGTAGACAGAGCGTCAGTGAGGACGCAGACCACCGAAACAAATGGCATTGTTGACCAACTGGATCCAACGGACACCCACAGAACACTCCACCTAACGACGAGAGAGGACACATTCTCAAAACGTGCACCAAGACAGACCACATGTTGGATCATAAAATCACACATAACATGTTTTAAAGATCTGAAATTATACTAAAACAGAAATTTTACAAAAACAGAATTAAATTAGAAATCAATAACAATAGATTGAAAAATCTATAGATTTGAAAAATATAAATACATTTGAAAAATCTTCCAAATATTCGGAAATTAAACAATACACTCAAAGTAATCCGTGGGTCAAAGAAGAAATCCTAAGGGAAATTGGAAAATGATTTCTGCTAAGGAAAAAGGAAATTATCAGAATTTGGGGGATGCAGCTTATGTAGTCTGCAGAGGGAAATTAAGAGCTTTAAACGTTTATATTGGGAAACTAGAATGGTCTAAAATTGATGAGCCTGTTTTTCACCTTAAGAAGCTAGAGAAAAAGAGCGTATTAAATGCAAAACAGTTAAAAGAAAGGAAACTATAAAGTCAACAGCAGAAATAAAATAGAAAAAAAGGAAAATAGAGGCAATCGATGAAACCAAAATCTGGTTCTTGGAAACAAGCAACGGAGTTGCTAAACATCAGGTTAGCTGATGAAGGCTGCAAGATAGAAGGTGCAGATTTGCTGTATCAGGAATGAAAGACGCAGCATCTCTAAAGATCCCACGATCGCCCAAGTGACAATATGGGAATATCGTGGAAAAAATGTATGCCGATAAATTCAACTACTTCCATGAAATAGACAAGCTCTTTTAAATACTCAAATTGCTAAAACTGACTCAAAAAGAAATGAAAAATCTGAATAGCCCTATAACTATTAAACAAATTAAAAATCTACCCACGGAGATAACTCCAGGCCCAGACGCCCTCACCAATGAATTATATTCCACGGTAGGAACAAGTCAAATCGATTCCACACAATCGCTTTCAGGAAATGGGGGACAAGGAACACTTCTCAATTCATTTTATTAAGCCCACACTAACCATTACTAAAGCCTGGCAAAGATACTACAAAACAAGAAAGCTCCCGACCGACATTTTCCACGTATATAGATGCAAGAAAGCTTAACAAAATCCTAATAAATTGAACCTACCAACATATATTCCAGGGATGCAACTTTGTTTTAAAATTCAAAACAAAACAAGGTAATTCACCGTACTAACAGACTATAGGAGAAAAACTGCGTGCTCTTCTCAAGAGACGTAGGAAGTTTAAACACAGTTTAACACCCATCTGTGATAACAGTTCTCCGTAAACCAGGAATAGGCAGAAACTCTCTCAAAAGAATAAAGAGCATCCAACAGAAACTTGCAGCTAACACAACATTTGGTAATAAAAAGCCCAAACATTTCCCCTCCAGGGCTGAGAACCAGGCAAGAACGCTGTTCTCATCACTTCTGCTCAATACTGCACGAGGTCCTAGCCAACCCTGGGAGGAAAAATTAAAATAAAAGCCAGATTGGAAAGAAAGCAGCAAAACTTCCTCATTCACAGACAAGTCTTACACCAGATATAATTAACTGAAATGAACCGTGGGGTTACACCGAGTGTTCAACTATAGAAGTTCTAGGAAAATGCCTCTGTAATCTTGAGATAGCAAAGATTTCTTACATACGACACAAAAAAGCACAAATGTCAAAGGAAATACTGACAATTTGGACTCCATAAAAATGCAAAACCTACTCTTCGAAAGCATCCCGGAGAAAGCGAAAAGGCAAGCCTCAGACCGAGGGAGGCTATTCGCAACGGGAATGTCTTAACAAAAGACGGGCATCCGGCACGTGCAAGGAATTCTGAAAACTCGGTTATTAGAAGACGGGTAAAAATGGGTGAGAGATTTTAAAAGACCCTTCGAGAAAGAAGATAAAACATAGTCAATAAGAACGTGAAAAGAGGCTGAACACCACTAGCCATCGGATAAATGCGAATTAAAACCACCATCAGATACCACTCTGCACCCACAGAAATGGAAAACCGCAGCACCGCATGGAGGGAAAGTGGAGTAAAGGTGAGTTAAGCGGCATAAAATGCTGCGACCACCTCGAAATTCCTCAGGTAGGTAATCATACACCTGCGCTGTGACTCAGTTTACTCCTCCTATTTATCAAGATACATGAAAACATTTGCAAAGACTTAAACAGAAATACTCCCGACAGTCTTATCCGTCAGGGCCAAATACTGAGTGCAGCCCGGTGGTGAGCAGGTGAATCGCGGTGTACACACCCGACAGAACACGGCTCGCCACCAAAATGACACGCAACACACGTGATGACAACAGCAGGGTGCATCTCAGATCCTCACACACAGCAAAGAAATCTAGACACACAAGGGTGCCTACTGTGTGATCCCATTTGTATAAAATTCTAGAACAGACAAAACTGATCTCCAGTGGCAGAGAGCCGCCCCGGAGCTGCGTGGGGCTGGAGGAGAGGGTGGGATTGGCTGGAAAGAGTTAGGGAGTTTGGGGGCACGGAAACATTCTACGTCTTGAACCTGGCGCTGTTGACACTCATTTGTCCAAATTCATCAAACCGTACAAAGTGGCTGCATCAGTATATGCATAATATATCTTAATAAAGTTGCTTTCAACATGAATAAAAGACCTGACCGGACAACATCACAGAAAAAGATACACGCGTGGGCGGCGAGCCCCAGAAACGGCGCTGGGCATCGACAGTCACCAGGGAAACGCGTGTTAAATGATGCGGACGTCACGCACGCTCACCGGGAAAGGCCAACATTAAAACGGCCCAACCACAAACGGGAGGGTGATGAGGGTCCCCGACACTGGCTGGCGGGGCTTTAAGAGGGGGCAGCCGCTCTGAAAACTCCTTTACGCTTCCTCGTAAAGTAAGACATCCCTCCATCCGATGAACCAGACGCCCCCCCAGACGTTCATCAGCGAAAGTGGAAGTGCACGTCCACCCAGAGGATTCTCTCAGAACGTTTATAGCAGCTTCATTCGTAGCTGTCAAAAGTTAAAAACAACCCAAATGATCGTCAACAAATGGAGAGAAAACAAATTATGGCGTATTCATAAATGGGATACCATCCCCAACAAAAAATAATGACTACGGCCTCACCAAACAACGCAGATAAATCTCTCACCAACGTCACGCTGACGGAAAGAAGCCAGACGCCAAGGACAAGTGTCACTCCATGTGTACGGAGTTCTCGGACAGGCAAATCTAATCCGCAGCGACAAAAATCCAAACAGCAGTCGCCTCGGCAAGAGAAGTGGGACAGGTCCCCAGAAAGAGACCCTGGGGGACTCTCCCTGATTGAGATCTTGTCACCTGAGTGTGCGCGTTTGTTGAAACTGGCTGAACTGTACTGCAACGTCCGTGTGATTTCCTGTACACAAAGGACACCTCCGTGAGAAAACCCCAGGAAAAATGTTACAGTGGCATCTGCAAATATGGAAAAGAAGTAAATCCAGCAAAATGTAAAAGGTCTTTATTCAGAAAACTATAAAACATTGAGAATTTTTTAAAAAGCTCTTAGCAAATGGAGAAAACACAATTTGCATTGATTGGAGGACTCTATGCCCTGCCAGTCAAAATCCCGAAAAGAACTGGGGGGGCTAATGCAACACAAGTAACCTAAACATTTGTAGCCCCATAATATGCTGAAATTAAAAAAAGGAAATATTAAAGGATTTTGAATTAATGGAAACATTTGGTATAGTTACGATACATTCAATAACAGAGAGCTGAAAACACTAATAAATATTTCTATGAAGTCCAATAAAAAAAGAATTCCTACAGAACTTGCTGTGGGAGGTCTAAAATTTGTATGGAAATCCAAAAGGCGAGAACAGACCAGACACTGTTGACAAGCCAGAAAAAAGTGAGAGATTTCGCTGCTGGCGGGGAATTCGAGACGTCTCACGAGGCCCCTGCAGGTGGACGAGGTGGGTTTCTGGTGCAGGGGGGAGGCTAGAGCACCGGGACGGGCGTGCGATTCGGAAGTGCCGGGCTCTGCGGAGTAGCAGGGAGACAGAGGCGGATTGGGAACCACCGAAGATCCACATGGGACAAAAACGGACCTTGCCCCCACCTCCCGTTGTACACGAAAATTAATACGGTCAAACCGAGATCCAACAGCGAAAGCCAGAGCACTTACTAGAGCTTTTAAGGTGATGGGAGAAAACACGACCTTCTGATGGGGAAGGACTTTTAAACAAGATCCAAAATGCAATAACCACGAAGAAAAAGGTGGATAAACTCGGCCGCATAAAAATTAAGTTACTTCTGTTCATCCGAATACACCAGTAAAAGCGTCCGAAGGCGAGACCAGTGGTGGCAGAAGGTGCCTGCGACACACGTGACTGGCACAGGTCTCGTGTCTGAAATGTGGACGGAATTCCTGCAGACACAGAAGAACATGGGCCGGACACTTGACCAAGCGCGTCACGGAGCAGATCTCCAGCAGGTCGGTGACCGTCGGAAAGGGTGCCCGCTAGCCTCCGGGGAAATGCAAATTAAAACTGCAGTGAGAACCCACCCCGACCCCACCAAACGAGCTGACATTACGAGGCGTGAGGAGAACACGGAGCCATGGAGACTCCCACACGCGGAAACGACAGGAGAGAGCCCAGGTGGTCCGGGAAATTCAACCACGCACAACGCTTCGCTTCTGAGGTGTAACGTGCAGCAGAAGAATCTGCACAAGCGCGCCAGGACCCAGATGTTCTTCAACAGCAAACGGATAGATAAATGAACCTCGGTGTGCAGTGATGAAAATGAGTGCGCTGTAGCCTCATACAACATGATGGATTAATCTTTACAACATCGTGTTGGGTCAGACAAGCCAAACACAAAAGCCTGCGCTGTATCATTTCATTTACATAAATATTTAGAACATGCAAAACTAAGCCGTATTATTTAAGGACACCTACCTAGGTAGCAAAGCTAGAAAATTTTGTAACATAAGCTACAAAACCAAGGAAATGATTGCAGAAAGATCCAGGTAATGATTAAATGTGGGGAAGCGGGAGGGAGGCTGGGAACGGGGAGAGCCCCCCACACTTGGGGGTGGCTCTGGTGGCTGGAAGGGGCAACACAGGCATTTGCTGCAGGTGCTTTAGGGCCCGGGCGAGGTTCCTTCTTTAAGACGGGAGCCAGTAGAGCCCGTCTGCAGCAGCTGCCCGTCACGGTCAAGCACCCTGGAGAGAAGAGGCAGGAGCAATGCCCTGGAGGGGACAGGAGGGTGGAAGTCCATGGACAGGGACTCAGGCACCTGGACAGTCCACTCGGCCCCAGCAGAACACGGGTCCAGGACAGACACTGAGAGACACAGAGGAAGGAAGGTGAGCTGGATTCCCGACTGCACCCTTCTCCTTTCTTGGAGAAACAAGACACTAAGTTAGTGGCTGCATCATGCCAGGGCCTCTGGAGCCTCCTAGTTTCTCAACACCCCTGGGCGGGGCCCGACACCAGGTCAGCCAGGCCCATGCAGCTGCCCCGAGGCCCGGCCTGCTGAGCTAGCGGCGGCCGTGGCATCTTGCCAGGCCTGGGAACTGCAGGGTGCACTCGAAAAACCATGGGGACACCCAGACATCCAACATCCATATGGAGGGGCCAGGGGATACCACCTGAGCCTGCAGAAATCGAGCCCTCAAGAGAAACGCACTAAAGATCATCACCTGTGTTGCGAGAAAAAAGCCCCCAGCAAGCTCCGGAATGGAGCACTCGAAGGGGCCGTGCTGGCCCTGAGCACGCCGCGGAAATGCAGAGCCCCTCGCGAGCACGCCGCCCGGCGCAGGGCCAGGAAGGAGGGAAGAGTTCCTTCTGAAAGACCCCAAGTTCAAGTTCTTCTATGCAAAATTCGCCTGTGGGTCTGCAGTGATAAAAGAGGGAACTTGGTAAATACCAGCTGCGGCGCTCCCAGCTGTTCCAGCTCTTGGCGAAGAAATGAGGTCGGACCCCAGGATCGCTCCCTCTGGCAGCGCGCCAGCCACGGGCGGCCAGCGTGGGGCTCGGGCGCTGAAACGCAGGGTGGTGCCGGCCTCGCGGCTCTGCCCAGGCAGTCGCTGGCTTCAGACACACTCCTCGGACATCCTTGAGCACCAAAATGAACTTATTTGAAAATTCCAAGAACCACATGAAGACACGGTGACATTTGATGATAAAGTTTATGGACTCAAAGCAAAAACGTCACCTTTAGAAAAGCAACACGGGAAAGCGCTCACCAGCGATGTTCAGAGGGGCTGGTAATTTGAATCATCAAGGCTCCGAGAACAGCATCTGTGGACGCCGCGGAAACCGTCACCGTTATTTTGAAATATTTGATATAAAAAGTTCAATTAGATTCAAAACCCATTTGCATCATCACAAAAAATTCTAACAGTACATTTGTCAACAAAAGCAAAGGCGGCGGCTGGATGAGAAGAATGAGCTCAGTTTCGAGAGACTGGATTATCTGAATCCTGGTTTGTGGGGAGAGAGGAGGTTTTGCCAGACGGAGGGACGGCCGTGGGTGGCCTCTGGCCTGTCACCCTCAGCCACGGCTGCAGTGTCCCCTCAGCGACCTGAGGAAACCACCCCTAAATCATCTGAGGCCGTTTCCCACGTGAGCCAGGAGTGAAAAGCTCACGTGGCAAGCTCAGTCTCCGATCTTAAATTTTTCAAAGGGTTTTATTGTGAAGTTTTGCACGAGTTCAGCCTTCAGTGCTGTTGCTGCTACTTAGCGTTTTCTACTAACATTCTGTCACATGAAAACCTGAGGCCACCCTCCCCGAGTCCCTGCTCCCCACGGCGTGCTCCAGCCAGAGCACACATGCGGCCACGCCCTGTGTCTGCCGCACGTGGACAGGCCCAGGGACCAGGCAGTGGGCCCTGCCACAGGCGGCCGGCACGGAAACCCCACCCTTCACCCAGACAAGCCTGTTTCCTCGTTTGTAAAATGGACAGATAACCCAGGAGGGTTTTGTTAACATTAAACAGGCAAATTCTGACCCCAAATGGCTGCTCAATCCACACCCAAAGCCACGCTGTAGGAGGAAGGCAGGCCCAGGCTGCAGGCCACAGCAGGGTCCATAGGTGACCGGGAGGTCACGTGACTCGGGTGGCGACACTGACCTCCAAGCCCCAGGTGGGTCAGGGCAGGGCCTCACTGAGACCCCATGGTCTATCCCCCAGGCCAGGGCTCCACCCACCCCAGTGACTCTGGGGACGCAGCTTGGCTGGCACCTGGTCTGGAGTGACTGGCCAGTAGGCTGACTTCAACGTGTTCAGACCCCACCCAGGGTACAGGGACACACCTGCGGCCCACTGTTCCCTCTGCTTTCACCAAGGAGCCCTCAGCACAGGCAGGGTCTCTGGGCAGTGTCCCAGCCACCGGCCAGCCAGCTCCCTGTGGCTGTTGGAGGTGCGGCTGGGCCCAGCTGCCGGGGAGGGACAAGGCCACGGAGAGGCAGCCTCTCCATGCAGGGCTCTTGACTCACCACCGGCTCACCCTGCTGTGGCCATGGCCAGCCCCTTAGAGTCCCGGGCCACCACGGGGAGTGCCAGTGTCCCCGCCGGGCCTACATGCACACCCTGGCCACTGCCTGCCCGCCCCAGTGCTGGGGTTAGGCCATCTGACCTGACGTGGAATCTCCACCCTCCAACCTCCTCCCAGGGCAGCGAGCTCCACGTGCCACGGGGACAGTCAGCTGTCAGGGAGGATGGCAGGGACGGCCACAGAAACCGCCGACCCCACAGCCCAGTGGGTTTGGGAAGAAACATTCAACCTCACTCTCCCATGGCCCTGAGGGGAGGGTAGCAGGGGTCACGTCCATCCTGGACGGTGAGGGGACCCGGGCTGAGAGGCACACACCATACACACCACACGCACATGGACACACAGCACATACCACACACATACCACACACACAACACACGTGACCTCCACTCACAGTTCATTGGCCCCTGCAGGTCACATGGCCGTGCTAACTGTAAAGGGACGTGCTACGCCCCCTGTGCTGGCCGCGGGAAGAAGCAGACACTGTGCAGCGCCACGGACTCGAGCTGGATGGGGCTGGCTCGCCAGGGGTCAGATGGTCCCGTTTCCTCTTCCCCTGGAGCCTCGGCTTCCTAGGTTCCTGCACTGGACTCCTCACGGGGAACTCAAGCATCACCCTGGCAGCCCCACCAGCCCTGAGAGGGAAGCAGCATTTTCTCTGTCACTAGAGCAACCTGAGCCTTGGAGAGCTCCATCACCAGCCACAGCCACACATGGCAAAGCCTGGAGCCCAGGCATCCCCAAATGTCCCGTGCTTGGGAAATGGTGCCTTCCCCATCCACCCACACCCACTCCCTAGACAGACGGGTACGTTAAGGGTCTGCACCTCACAACCAGGCCCCCTTCAGGAGACACGCAGCCTGAGAGCAGGGCATCTGCTCCCATCCTCCATCCCCACTGGGAGAGGCCCTGCCTGCCAGAGTCCAGGCGGAGCCAGAAAGTGCCTGCAGCAAGGGGCAGCCACGGTGGGGACCACAGGAGAGGGAGGAGGTGGATGTGCCCTTGGGACACAGAGAGGCTGCAGAGAAGGCTGTGAGGAAGGAACCCTCTTGGGTCACTGGCTTAGCAGGAACCCCAGGGTGAGGGAGCTACATGCGTGCCTGGGCTGTGCCCTCCATGGACCTGCCCTCTCAGAAGAAGGCCCAGCCTCCCAACCTCCACTTTGGCCTGGCCTTGTCCTTCATGGGCCTCACCAGCATATACAGGTCAGTCATCAGGAATTCAGTCCTGAGTTATGTAGGACACCCAGTGCCTGGCTTAGAGTAGACACCAGTACAGGAGACCAGATGGATGGATGGACACCAGATGGATGAGCGGATGGATAGATATAGATGGATGGATAGATAGACAGACAAGATGAATGAATGGACAGATGGATGGATAGGTGGATACATGAATGGATGGATGCATGGCTGGCTGGCTGGCTGGCTGGATGGATGGATGGCTCGGTGGATGGATAGATGGATGGACAAGATGAATAGATGGATGGGTGGGGGCACACTGGATGGATGGGTGGATGGATAGACGGGTGGGTAGATGGGTGGGTGGATGGGTGGATGGACCAGATAGATGGATAGGTGGATAGATGAGTGGGTAGATGGATGGAAGGATGGATGGATGGACAAGATGAATGGATGGATGGATGGGAGGATGAACATGATGGATGGGTGCGTGGATGGATGGGTGGACACTGGATGGATGGATGAGTAAATGGGTGGCTGGATGGATGGATGAATGGATGGGTGGACAGATGGACAAGATGGATGGGTGGGTGGGGGGGGGGTGGATGGATGGATGAGTGGGGGGCTTTAGGTGCACTATCTGTCAGGGTTGCCCACCATGTGGAGGGTAAAGCAGACACAGCCCAGGGCTTAGAGACCTCACAAGGCCCTTTCAGGAGTCTAGTGGAGCTGGCATCTGATCGGGGCCTGCAAGGAACATAGGGTGGTGACAACAAGTATCAGGGGCACAGGGGCAAGCGTCACATTCAAGGAAAGGCACAGAGGAGGGGGAGTGAGGGGTCCTGCATGAGCACAGG